>PGWS01036981.1:0-39259 GCA_002896235.1 Cicer reticulatum | reverse complement strand
TTTATTTGACAACTCTATTTTATTATATGTTATTATTATCTTGTTATGAAATATACCATAAACGAAGATAATAATAACATTAAATAAAATAGAGTGTCAAATAATGTAATACTTTAATTTATTTGAAACCACTATTTTATTATATATTATTATTATCTTTGTTTTGTATTTAATTCAATGTTTCTCGTTTCGGTCAGATTTCAAACACGTCTGGTCTGAAAATATAGATTTTGGTCCATTTTTGTCGAGGGGTATGAAAATCGGCCGAAAAGACCAAATGAAATCGCCGACCGAGAGACCCTTATAGCCATCATCTTCTAAATTTATTACTGTATTTCGGGGTCCATGTCAAATTTCAAACACTAGCCATCGTCTGGTCCGGAAATACGGATTTCAATCAATTTTAGCCTAGTGGTTCGAAAATCGCCCGAAAAGTCCAGATGAAATCGAGGACCAGGAGACGTTGGCTAGTGTTTGAAATTTGACGCGGAACCCGGAACACAATGATAAGTTTAGGAGAAAATGCTATAAGAGTCTTCTGGTCTTGGATTTCATCTGGACATTTCAGGCAATTTTCATGATGTGACACCCTAAACCCCAAAATAATATATATCATAATTTATATCATATTTCTATAAAATTTGCAGCAGATAAATAAAAATATGTTTCCAAAAAAATAAAAACTTTAATTTTTAATTTAGGATATCACGTTTCTCAAAAATCAAAAGGAACACCTTTAACTTTTTTACTCCATAGTGCAATCTCAATAAGCTTGAATTAAGTATAATTACTTGATTTAATTCTAAAAACCTACTAGTAGTTATATGGTTTTCATACAAAAGTCGTTTCAAAATAAATTAAGTAAAATACAAATTACAACCCTTATTCCTGGTATCACCTATCAGAGCGGGTTCCTCCCAAACTTGAACTTCAAGACTTATTAACCTGTAACAACTGCGATTCGCAAACGCAGGGCCAAGCCAGAATGAGGAGGTGAGTTTCAAAATCATGCTATAGTATAATATAAGTAAGAAGAACACGCAACAATCATAATAGACCATATCATAATCACATTATGATATATCAAAATATTTAAGTAAATAGTATCATATTATAACATCAAATCCACTCAAGTAAGATAATCATCTCATTATAATATGCATTTAATCATCTAAGAGTAATTATTATTACTTTTGAAACACATCAATCACCACAAAACAATCACAAGTAAATGCAATGCAATGCATGAGCTTAGACTCTACTTCACAATGTGGTACCATTCTAACTCTGAAGTACTTGGTTAGAAGGCTTGATACTATGCCACCATCCCGGTGGGCGGACAATTCAAATTGGCCATGTCCTCATAGATCCCCTCAACTCAATCCGAGACACATATACGCGACAGTCGAGGTAAACGTGTGTTGCATGGTAGCTCCCGACATTTGGAGTGCGACCTCCAAGTCACCTAGGAATTCCCCACCCAAATACCTCCAAGGTCTAACAATCTTGCCTTAAGGCTCGACAGCAGACCGCCACGATCACGCTCATTCAGTTGTACTTCCCCGAAATCACTAGGCTTGTCAAGCCCTACCTATATGATGACAAAATAATCTCCACTTCACAAATTCACAATATTTATTTTCTCCCCTCGTTGGTATATGATACTCCATTAAAACCGTCATCTCAAACACAAATCGAAATCACCATTATTTCATCAACTATGGGGTTAATTTAATATTCTCATCACAATATCACTATCATTATTCATATCTCATCACATAAACTCATCACAATTTTATAGAATCAATATCATCAATAAAACATCATCATTATCATCACATAAACTTATCATAGATTTATATTATAAATCACACATCATCATCAAATTAACTTACATTATACACTACATTCACATAAACTCATTTAATCAAACATATGCACTAAATTCATTTGAAATCAAATATCACAATGATATCAAATATCACAATAATTTCAAATATCACAATAATATCAAATGTCACAATAATGTTAAATATCACAATAATATAAAATATCACACATTTAACGAAATTAAATCAATCAACACTTTATAAATATTTCTATTTCACATTTTAATCTCACAATTTTCTTATTTCTAGATTAATTAGTTTATCACTCAAAGGGCTATTGCCGTACGTAGCGAGCCCCAGATGAATCGTTGGGAAATACGGTTTTTCCGTTCATCTCACAATATATTATACTCATGAATTCAAACGCTCTCTCACCCCTTACCTTATTTCGACGCTTTCACACACGAATACGATTCCACGAGCAAACAGCCTTTGTTCATTGACTCTTTGTCCATCAATCGTTCTAACTCGACAGTTTATGGGTAAACGTTAAAAAATAGTTTAGGAGAAGATACTCTAAAAACTAAATTCAAAATTCGGTCAAGGAAACTTACCATAAATCAGAAAACAAATCATTGGATAAAATAGCAATTTTTCACACGGTCGTTTTGGCGTTGGTTTTCACTCAAATCGGACTTACGGTGAAGGAGAACGGTGTTAAACTATAGGTTGTTGTTGTGTTTCTCTTTGTTCTATGGCTACTGCAGCTCCTTTCTTACTTTTCTTATTTTTATTTTATTAACATAATTAGGGTTAACATAAATGGGTCAAGCCCATTTTTCCCTTATTTAATATATGTTTTACTATTATTATTTTTATTTTTGTAAAACAAAATTAATTGTTACTTGATCTCATTTTTTAATACTCTTCCAAACATCATTAAATTTTCAAAACATTACTAATATTTCATAATTAATATATGCTAAATTAGAGTAATTAAAATAATCAATATAAAAAAATATATTACTAATAATTAAAACTCACATTCAAAATAATATCTACAATTATACTTATTTCTCAAAATACTCACATTATAATAATATCATCATATTAGAAAAATAGTAAAAATTATAAAATAAATAAATATTACACCAACACTTTATATTAATTACTAAATCATAATAAATATATATTAAAATCACAATGTCATAAAAAAGTATATAAAAATAAAAGAAATCAAACACAATATCAATTCTATCTCAAGATATTATTTATAAGAAAAAATAACTAAAAATAGAAAGTTGTTATAAAGAATTGAAATATAAACTACGTGCATACTTTAATATCAGTCAAACGCACACAAAAATATTACATTAATTGAGTACACGTCTATACACGTAAAATCACATAAAATCTTTTTCTTAAACTATATATTACAGTAAAATACTATTATTTTTCAAAAAAAAAAATAGAAAATAGATCAAAGAGTAAATATAATATTTATTATTTATATCGCTCATGTAATCTAATATATATAAAACTAGCACATCATAGAAATCATTCCTATAAGAAAATTAATCATAAACTAATCAACATATATTATAAAATAATTTTAACACCAAATTAATTATCTAAATTCCTATTTAATTAATAAAATAGTTTATTATAAAATTTTGGGTGTTACACATGCCCCCCGACTAAAAATGGACCGATATACGTATTTTCGAACAAGATGATGAATAGTGTTTGAAATTTGACGCGGAACTCGAAACACAATTATAAATTTAAAAGAAGAATGCTATAAGGGTCTCTCGATCCTCGATTTCATCTGGACTTTTTGGGTTCAAACCAGACGATGGCTGGTCTTTGAAATCTGATGCGGAACCTGAACATTGTTCTATATCTAGGAGAAGAATTTTATAAGGTTCTCCTGGTCCTCGATTTCATCTAGACTACTCAGGCGATATTCGTACCACCCGACAAAAAGGACCAAAAATCCCTATTTTTGAACAAGACGATGGATAGAGTTTGAAATCTAATGCGGAACCCAAAAAACAGTTATAAACTTAGGAGAAGAATGCTATTAGAGTCTCCTGGTCCTCGATTTCATCTGGACATTTCGCGCGATTTTTGTACCACTCGATTAAAATGGATCAAAATTCGTATTTTCGAACAAGATAATGGCTAGTGTTTTAAATCTGAAGCGGAAACCGAAACACAATTATAAATTTAGAAGAAGAATGCTATGTGGGACTCTCGGTCCTCGATTTTATCTGAACTTTTCGGGCAAGTTTCTTACACCTTGACAAAAATGGACCAAAATCTGTATTTTCAATCCAGACGATGGCTGGTGTTTAAAATCTGACGCGGAACCCGAAACACAATTATAAATTTAGGAGAAGAATGCTATAAGAGTCTCCTGGTCCTCGATTTCATATGGACATTTCGGGTGATTTTCGTACCACCCGATTAAATTGGACCGAAATCCGTATTTTCGAACAAGACGATGGCTAGTTTTTGAAATCTGAAGCGAAACCCGAAACACATTTATAAATTTAGAAGAAGGATGCTATAACGGTCTCTCGGTCCTCGATTTCATCTGGACTTTTCAGGCTAGTGTTTGAAATTTGATGCGGAACCTAAAATACTATTATAAATTTAGGAGAAGAATGCTATAAGGGTTTCCCGGTCGTCGATCTCATCAGGACATTTGATGCGATTTACGTACCACGCGAAAAAATGGATCGAAATTAGTATTTTCGAACAAGACGATGGCTAGTGTTTGAAATTTGACATGGAACCCGAAATACAGTTATAAATTTAGTACAAGAATGCTATAAGGGTCTCCCGGTCGTCGATTTCATCTGGACTTTTCTGGCGATTTTCGTACCCCTGACAAAAATGGACCGAAATCTATATTTTAGGAACAGACGATGGCAAGTGTTTGAAATATGGCGCGGAACCAAAAACCAGTAATAAATTTTGGAGAAGAATGCTATTAGGGTCTCTCAGTCCTCGATTTCATCTGGACTTTTCAGGTGATTTTCGTACCACCCGACAAAAAATGGACCGAAATCCGTATTTTCGAAAAAGATGATTGCTAGTGTTTGAAATTTGATGCAGTACCCGAAACTCACTTAAAAACTTAGGAGAAAAATGCTACAAGGGTCTCGCGGTCGTAGATTTTATCTGGGCTTCTCCGGTGATTTTTTGTACCACCAGATAAAAATCCTTATTTTCGAACAAGACAATTGCTAGTGTTTGAAATTTGAGGCACACACGAAACTTAGTTATAAATTTAGAAGAAGAATGCTATAAGGGTCTCCTGGTCCTTGATATCTGTCGTTTCGGGCAATTTTCGTACCACCCGACCTAAATGGACCGAAATTCGTACTTTTGTTCCAGACGTTGGCTAGTGTATGAAATCTGGCGCGAAACCCGAAACATAGTTATAAATTTTGGAGAAAAATGCAATAAGTGTCTCTAGGTCCTCGATTTTCATCTAGACTTTTCGGGCAATGTTCGTACCCCTCGACAAAAATGGACTCAAATCTGTTTTTTCAGACCAAACTTTGGCTAGTATTTGAAATCTAGCGCGGAACTCGAAACACAATTTATAAATTTTGGAGAAGAATGCTATAAGGGTCTCCCTGTCCTGGATTTCATCTTGATTTTTCAGGTGATTTTCATACGATCCAACTAAAATTGACCAAAATCCATATTTTCGAAAAAAGTCTATGGCTAGTGTTTGAAATCTGACGCGCAACCCATAACCCAGTTATAAATTTTAGAGAAGAATGATATAAGGGTCTCCCGGTCCTAGATTTCATCTGACCATTTCGGGCGATTTTCGTACCACCCGACTAAAATGGGCCGAAATCCGTAATTTCCAACAAGACTATGGCTACTATTTGAAATCTGACACGGAACCCAATATACATTTACACATTTAAGAGAAGAATGCTATATGACTCTTCTGGTCCTCGATTTCATCTGGACTTTTTGCGCGATATCCGTATCACCTCACAAAAATGGATCGAAACTTGTATTTTCGGACCAAACGATGGCTAGTGTTTGCACCCGAATCATAGTTATAAATTTTGGAGAAGAATGCTATAAGGTTCTCCTGGTCCTCGATTTCATCTAGACTTTTCGGGTAATTTTCGTACCACCAGACTAAAATGGACCAAAATCCTTCTTTTCGAACAACATGATAGCTATTTTTGAAATTTGATGTGGAAACCGAAACAGATTTATAAATTTTAAAGAAGAATGCTATAAAGGACTCTTGGTCCTCAATTTGATCTGGACTTTTTGGGCGAGCTTCGTACCCCTCGACAAAAATGGACCAAAATCTGTATTTTTGGACTAAACGATGGCTAGTGTTTGAAATTTGACGCGGAACCCGAAACCATGTTATATATTTAGGAGAAGAATGCTATAAGGGTATCTCGGTCCTCGATTTTCTCTGGACTTCTCGTTGATTTTCGTAATACCCGACAAAAATAGACCGAAATCCGTATTTTCAAACAAGATGATGGCTATTGTTTGAAATCTGATGCGGAAATCGAAACACAATTATAAATTTAGAAGAAGAATACTATAAGGGACTTCGATCTCGATTTCATCTGGACTTTTTTGGGCGAGTTTCGTCCCCTCGACAAAATCTAGACCAAATTTGTATTTTTGGACTAGACGATGGCTAGTTTTTGAAACCTGATGTGGAACCCGAATAACATATATTTAGGAGAAGAATCTATAAGGGTCTCTCGGTCCTCGATTTCATCTCGACTTTGGGTGATGTTCGGAACCTGACTAAAATAGATCGAAATCCGTATTTTCGAACAGATGATGGCTAGTGTTTGAAATCTGATGCAGAAACCGAAGCACAATTAGGAATTTAGAAGAAGAATGCTATATGGGACTCTCGGTCCTCGATTTCATCTGAACTTTTCGGTCAAGTTTCATACCCCTTGACAAAAATGACCAAAATCTGTATTTTCAAGCCGAAATCCGTAATTTCTGACAACAAGACGATGGCTAGTGTTTGAAATCTAACGCGGCGATTTTCCCGATATAACATTTATAAATTTTAGAGACGAATGGCTAGTCTTCTGGTCCTCGATTTCATCTGGACTTCTTGCGCGATATTCGTACCACCTCACAAAAATGGACCGAAACTTGTATTTTCGGACCAGACGATGGCTAGTGTTTGATGTGATTCAAAGTTATACATTTTGGAGAAGAATGCTATAAGGTTCTTCGGGTCCTCGATTTCATCTGGACTTTTCGGGTGATTTTTGTACCACCCGACTAAAATAGATTGAAATCCGTATTTTCGAACAAGATGATGGCTAGTGTTTGAAATCTGATGCCGAAACTGAAACACAGTTATAAATTTAGAAGAAGAATGCTATAAGGGACTCTCGGTCCTCGATTTCATTTGAACTTTTCGGGCAAGTTTCTTACCCCTTGACAAAAATGGACCAAAATCTGTATTTTCAATCTAGACGATGGCTAGTGTTTCAAATGTGACGCAGAACCTGAAACACTGTTATATATTTAGGAGAAGAATGTTAAAAGGGTCTCTCGGTCCTCGATTTCATCTAGACTTTTAAGGCGATTTTCATACCACCCGACAAAAATGGAATGAAATCCATTTTTTCGAACCAGACGATGGTTAGTTTTTTAAATCTGATGTTGAACCCGAAATACTGTTCCAAATTTAGGAGAAGAATGCAATAAAGGTTTCCCGGTCCTCGATTTCATTTGGACTTTTCGGACGATTTTCGTACCACCCGACCAAAATTGACCGAAATTTGTATTTATGGACCAGACGATGGCTTGTATTAGAAATGTGATGCGGAACATGAAACATAGTTATAAATTTTGGAGAAGAACGCTATAAGGGTATCCCGGTCCTCGATTTCATCTGGAGTTTTCGGGCAATTTTCGTACAACCCGACTGAAATGGACCGAAATCCGTATTTTCGAACAAGACGATGGCTAGTTTTTGAAATCTTACACGGAACGCGAAACACAGTTATAAATTTAGAAGAAGAATGCTATAAGAGTCTTCTGGTCCTCGATTTTATTTGGACTTTTCGGATGATATTCGTACCCCTCGACTAAAATGGACCGATATACGTATTTTCGAATAGGATGATGAATAGTGTTTGAAATCTGACGTGGAACCCGACACACATTGATAAATTTAGTAGAAGAATACTATAACGGTATCTCGGTCCTGATTTCATGTGGACTCTTTGGGTGATTTTCGTACCCCTCGACAAAAATGGACCAATATCTATATTTTCTGACCAGACGATGGCTAATGTTTGAAATCTGACGTGGAACCCGAAACAGTGTTATATATTTAGGAGAAGAATGCTATAAGGGGCTGTCGGTCCTCGATTTCATCTGGCCTTTTCGGGAGATTTTCATACGACACGACAAAAATGGACTAAAATCCGTATTTTTGAAAAAGACGATGGGTAGTGTTTGAAATCTGACACGAAACCCGAAACACAGTTATAAATTTAGGAGAAGAATGCTATAAGAGTCTCTTGGTCCTCGATTTCATTTGGACATTTCGGGCAATTTTCAAACCACCCGACTAAATTGGACCGACATCCAAATTTTTAAACAAGACGATGGCTAGTGTTTGAAATCTGACGCGGAACCCGAAACACAGTTATAAATTTTGGAGAAGAATGCTACAAGGGTCTCCTGATCCTCGATTTCATCTGGACTTTTCGGGCGATTTTCATACCATCCCACTAAAATGGATCGAAATCCATATTTCCTAAAAAGACTATGGCTTGTGTTTGAAATCTGACATGGAACCCGAAACACAGTTATAAATTTTGGAGAAAAAATGCTATAACAGTCTCCCGGTCCTCGATTTCATCTAGACTTTTTGGACGATATTCCTACCACCTTACTAAAATAGACCTAAATTCGTATTTTCGAACAAGACTATGGCTAGTGTTTGAAATCTGACGCATAACTTGAAACAAAGTTATCAATTTAGAAGAAGAATGTTGTAAGGGTGTCCTGGTCCACGATTTCATTTGGACTATTTGGGCAATTTTCGTACCACCCAACAAAAATGAACCGAAATTCGTATTTTCGAACCAGACGATGGCTAGTGTTTAAAATCTGGGACGGGGACCGAAAAATAGTTATAAATTTTGGAGAAGAATGCTATAAGGGTCTCTTGGTCCTCGATTTCATCTAGACTTTTCGGGCGATTTTCGTACCACCCGACTAAAAGGGCCGAATATCATATCTTCAAACAAAACAATGGTTAGTGTTTGAAATCTGGCGTGAAACCCGAAACAATATTATAAACATTGGAGAAGAATGGTATAAGGGTCTCCAGGTCCTCGATTTCATTTGGATTTTTTGGACGATTTTGTACCACTCGACAAAGAATGACCAAAATCAGTATTTTCAAACTAGACGATGGCTAGAGTTTGAGATCTGCCGCAGAACCTGAAATACTGTTATAAAAATTTTGGAGGAGAATGTTATAAGGGTCTCTCGGTACTCGATTTCATCTAGACTTTTTGGGCAATTTTCGTACCACCACACACAAATGGACCAAAGTTAGTTTCGAACCAAACGATGGTTAGTGTTTGAAATATCAGACGCAGAACGCGAAAAGCATTTATAAATTTAGGAGAAGAATGCTATAAGGGTCTCTTGGTCCTCAATTTCATCTAGACTTTTCAGGCGATTTTTGTATCACCCCACAAAAATCGACCGATGGCTAGTGTTTCAATTCTGATGCGGAAACCGAAACATAATTATAAAATTTGGAAAATAATGCTATAAGGGTTTCCTGGTCCTCGATTTCATCTGGTCTTTTCTGGGGATTTTTGTACCACCCAACAAAAATAGACCGAAAATCGTATTTTCGGACCAGACAATCGCTAATGTTTGAAATCTGGCGTAGAACCCGAAACACAGTTCTAAATTTTGGAGAAGAATGCTATAATGGGGTCCCAATCTTCGATTTCATATGGGTTTTTCGGGCAATTTTCGTACCACCCAACTAAAATAGATCGAAATCCGTATTTTCGAACAAAACGATTGCTAGTGTTTGAAATATGATGCGGAACCCTAAACACAGTTATAAATTTATGGAATTCTATAAGTTATTATTATCTTCGTTTTATAGTTTTACATCATAACAAAGTTATAATAACATATAATAAAATAGAGTTGTCAAATAAAGTAATAATTACATATTTATTTGACAACTCTATTTTATTAAATGATATTACTATCTTCATTATGCAGTCAAACTTTAAATAAAGATAATAATAACATATAATAAAATAGAATTATCAAATAAATTAATAATTACATATTTATTTGACAACTCTGTTTTATTATTCGTTATTATTATCTTAGTTTTGTAGTTGTATTATATAACGAAAAATAATAATAACATATAAAAAAATTGAGTTGTAAAGTTGCCAAATAAAGTCATAATTACTTATTTATTTTACAACTCAATTTTGTTATATGTTATTATTATTTTGGAATCCATATTTATGAACCACATGATGGCTTTTGTTTGAAATCTAATATGAAACTCGAAACCCGAAACACAATTTTAAATTTAGGAGAAGAATGCTATATGGGTCTCACACTCCTCGATATCATCTGGACTTTTCGGGCGAAAACCGTATCACCCGACAAAAATGGACCAAATTCTTTTTTTGTACAAGATGATGGCTAGGGTTTAAAATCTGATTGCTAGGGTTTGAAAATCATACGAAACAACAAAAATGGACCGAAAACCGTATTTTCGGACTAGACGATGGCTAGTGTTTTAAATCTGAGACGAAACCCAAATCACAATCTTAAATGTATGAGAAGAATTCTATAAGAATCTTCCGAACCTTGACTTCATTTGGACTTCTCTGGCGATTTTGTACATCACAACAAAGTAGACTGAAATTTGTATTTTTGGTTTAAACGACGGCTAGTGTTTGAAATATGATGTCGAGCCCGACAGACAGTTACAAATTTTGGAGAAAAATTCTATAAGGGTCTTCTGGTCCTCGAGTTCATCTGGACTTTTCGGGCGATTTCCGTACCCCCTGACAAAAATGACTAAAATTTGTATTTCTTGACAAGACGATGGCTAGTGTTTGAAATCTAACCCGAAACACAATTATAAATTTAGGAGAAGCATGCTAAAAGTCTCTCCCGCTCCTGATTTTCATCTGGACTTTTTGGCGATTTTCGTATCACCCGACAAAAATGGACTAAAATCCGTAACATATAATAAAATAGAGTTGTAAATAAATATGTAATTATTACTTTATTTGACAACTCTAATTTAATTTATATTATTATTATCTTCGTTTTATAGTTTTACTTTATAACAAATAGATAATAATAACATATAAAAAAAACAAAGATATCAGAATAAAGTAATAATTACATATTTATTTTAGACTTAATTGCAGTTTTGGTCTCCCTATTTTAGCTAAATCGCGAAAGTAGTCCCCTCATTTTGTTTCTCCCCAGTTTTGGTCCCTCAAACAGAATTTTGGTTCAAAACTTGATGAAATTTTATTTTTTAAAGTCGTACTATACCATGTATGATCATAGATATCAGATACAATTGTTGCAAATGAGATCTTGAGGCATTGTGTGACTTAAATAAATACAAAAAAAAATGAAATTTCATCAAATTTTGGACCAAAATTATGTTTGAGGGACCAAAACTGGGGAGAAATAAAATGGGAGGACTATTTTCGCGATTCAGCTAAAATAGAGGAACTAAAACTGCAATTAAGCCTTTATTTTATTAGGGTTTAGTGTGTTAGGGTGTTTAGGGTTTAAGAAATCACGTTTAGGGATTAAGGTTTAGAGTTTAAGGTTCAAGATTTCGGGTTTAGTGTTTAGGGTTTAGGGTTTAGGGTTTAAGGGTTAGGATTTAAGGTTTAAAGTTTTGGGTTTGAGGTTTGGGTTATAGTATATAGGGTCATAATCATTGCAAAATATTACTACAAAACGAACATAATAATAACATATATTGAATTATAGTTGTCAAATAAAGTTGTAATTATTAATTTATTAGAAAATAATATTTTCACTACGCGAAAAAACGGCTTTTACAGCGCTTTTTTTAAGCCATTTACAGCGCTTTTTCAAAAAATAAGCGCTGTGGAAACGAGCGTTGTAAATGATACAACAGCGATTTTAAAAAAGCGCTATAAAACATGTAAATACCAACGCGCGCTTGTTATGCACATTTACAGCGCTTCCTCACAAAAGCGCTGTAATATGCACCCCATCATATGAGTTATGGGTGTGCCTATTACAGCGCTTTCTCAAAAAGGCGCTGTAATATGCCCACCCATAATTTCATATATGGGTGTACATATTACAGCGCTTTCTCGAAAAAGCGCTGTAAAATGCAGACCCATAATATGAAATTATGGGTGTGCATATTACAGCGCTTTCTCGAAAAAGCGCTGTAATATGCCCACCCATAATTTCATATATGGGTGTGCATATTACAGCGCTTTTTCGAGAAAGCGCTGTAAAATGCAGACCCATAATTTCATATATGGGTGTGCATATTACAGCGCTTTCTCGAAAAAGCGCTGTAAAATGCACACCCATAATTTCATATTATGGGTCTGCATTTTACAGCGCTTTTCTTGTACAGTTTACAGCGCTTTCTCACGAAAAGCGCTGTAGAAGGTGCACCATTAAAGCGCTTTAGAACAGCATTTTACAGCGCTTTTTAAAAAAAGCGCTGTAAATGTGTGTTTTTTTTTTTTTAAACGCTGTAATTAATTATTTGAAAATGAAAAGTGCTTTTTAGCTTTTTATGGCACTTTTTTTAAAAAGCGATGTCTTTTATCTTTGTACCCAAAAGTATTTTTGATCCAAAATCACTTCACAATCAGTAGAACAGACATATTACAGACAATCAATAGAACAGAACATATTATAGACAATCAGTTCACACAATCAGTAGAACATAAATCAGAACTCTGTAACTTTTTTAACATATATGTAACTCTGTAATTTACAACCTAAGTAACTACATTCAGATACATATATACAACCTAATTTACAACCTAATTACCTACATTCAGATCCATTATATAATAACTAACAGATCCATTATATGCATATATTGTGTCCTATGATCATTTATATATAATAACTAACAGAATATACATTATATGCACTAGCTACCATATAATATTCAGATCCCTTGCCCAGCAGCAAGCTATTTCCCAGAAAATCAAATAATTTCATGTCAAGCACGTACTGACACCATTCTTCCTTTATTCCATCAGATCTTCCTCAGAATATGATGGCCTGGAATTGGCAAAGTACTGCAATATAAAAATTGAACATATTATATTAAGTTAGTATCAAATATATAGATAATTTATATATGAAAATCATATAATGCAAATACCGTACCGTTTTCTGGGATAATAGTTTTATTCTTCTCAACAATCTCCTTCATGAATCTCAATATGTAGTACCCACAGTCGATGTTATTTGTTTGACGAGGGCACTTTATTGAGATCCATGTAATGTTATTAGACTTATGCTTCGACACTTTAGCACCTCTTTGAGCTCGATAAACTTTTAAGGCACTATCGAATGAAATAAATGTGATTATTAGAGCATGAATATTATATATATATATATATATATATAAATATATATATGTAAGAAATAAATGAATATTACTTACGTGTCGAGCATATTCTTTATTCCGGGGTGATTGGTGTAATCGCCGTGCACGGGATCCAAAATAGTATATCACTTCAGAGACCGCATTGATTGCAAATAGCACCCAATGTGCCCCTACAACAACAAAAAATTGGTTAAGCAATTTTGTTTATAGACAACTAATAAACTAAATTCTCATCAATTAAAAAAGATAAAATTACGTACCCTGAATTATATGGTGCCAAGAACAATTTATCACTTTCTTTATTTCTTAAAAACATATCTACAATGTAGTGTTTTACATTGTTTGGATCGAGTTTGAACATCGACATCTTATGCGGAGACAAGAATGAGTATTTATTTGACAGTTTCCTCGTGCACACGACCTTCTCGTACAAAAACCTTCAATGAAAATTTTAAACTAGATTAATTACCAATACATTTAATTAATTACAAATAAATGCAATTAAAATATTTTTTACCTTATGTACAAGCTGATTACAGTAACACTCAGCTCCTTATGTTCGAGAAGATCGTACATTTGCTCCTTTTCGAGGTATTCAATATACTCATCTCCAAAGATGTCTTGATTCATTTGTACAATGGGCGAATCGTTGCTGCTGCCCATGTTCCTTTTTATTTGGATGTCAAGACACGCCCCGTATTTACCAAGGCGTGGCTGACTTTTATTAGGAGCAGCAGTAGCAGCAGCGACCGATTTTCCCCGATCCAGATTTTTGTTGCTGCAAGTTTGGCAGCTTTATTACCTCCAGCCTTTGTAGTTTGGCAAGCCCTATTAACCTCCAATTTTTGAGGTCTGCTGCCTTTTTTTGGCTGTAGGGGTGGTTTATTTATTTGGACCTACAAAAATGAGGTAAAATGTTAGTTTATTGAATCTGAAAAAATAAAAAACCTTAGGCAATAAATGTGACAAACCTTTTCGGGAGATGTAACTGATTTGTCCTTGGGAATCTTTTTTCGAGGGCAACAAGGTGTGTGGGCCATGCCACGTAACTGCCAATAGCGTCGCTTAAGAACTTCATATCTCCATCGTTGTCCGGTATGGGCAACGGTGCAGTTGGTTCAAAAGCAACCGTAGGCGATACTTTGACATGGCCCGCGGGATCGGAATATTGTGCAATACTTCTCCCGAAGTATTGTGCAATATTCCTTTTCCCACCTTCCGTTGAGTCGACGAGGACAAGTATAGGACACATGTAGTGACACCCTACATCAATAGTAAAACATAAGTACAGTTAATATATAAGTTTGTTTAATACATACATAATTACATAAGCAAGTAAGTAGTAAGTAATTAATTACCTCGGGAATACTCTTCAAACCGACGTTGCAACTCCCGGTTTCACTCTCCATTTGTATTTCAGGTTGGAGCTGAACCGGAAGTTTCTTGTCTTTATTCGTATTCACCAAGAGTGCCACTTGCTCCGATAAGATTCTGAGCTTCTCTAATACTTCCTCGTTGGAAGGTTTTTGGCGCTTCTCTTGAGGAAAAAAGCTTTTGGGGAGTTACGCCAAATCCTTTCCCCCTTACTCGACCGGAATACTCAGGGACATTAAAACACTTTCCCAAGAATGTCCCTGCACGTATCCTTGTTTGCCCTCTTGAGTTTCAGAACTTTGTTCAATAGTTTCCTAAAATACATGTACATTAAAAAGATAAGTTCAATAGCATTTTTTAAAATACAATATTAAAAAAAATATTAAAGTGATAATATACTTACACAAAGTTCTACAACTTTCTTGACATTTTCATTATCAACCACTCCTTCTTTGTTAACACGCGCTTCCTTCCATAAGATATGACGACCCAAGGGTGATCGGCTTGGGTGTCTTTTCTCTATTCGTTAAAATCATAAACAAAATAATACAAATTAGTTACACACTATAGTTTATAATACAAATTACTTCATTATATAAAGTAAATGTTTAATTACTTACAATTTTTTGTTCAAGGCGTGCATATCCCATACGTGATTTCTTGTATGGGTGTTTTGGGTTGCTTGCCCGTTCGCGATTTGCCTTACTAATTTCTATATAAAAAAAAAATAGCAATTGTGTAAAAATTTAAAATACGCTACGAATATGAATAATAAAACACAAATGCTAATAAATTAATAACTTACGACAAACGCCGGGTCAGAATGTTTGGAAACAAATGCACTCCATTCATCCTTTGATATATAATGTTGATATATCTTTGGAGGTTCAGCATTTGTGTTTCCTTCTCTATCTTTTAGATAGAAGTTTGAGAGATGGGATCTAAATCCACGATGGATTTTCCCAGCAACTCTCAAAACATATGACTTTCGTTCCTCATCAAGAACAAAAGTGGTCTGCAATGAAAACAATTATAAGTAATGTATTTTACAGAAAAACATTATAAATGACAAAAGAGTAGATCAAAATATTTTACTTGAATGTCATTCCAGATGATATCTTTGGCATCCTTCAACGCCTTATCTCTCCAGTTGTCTATTGTTATTGGACATTTTGACGAACAACAGCCCAATGTAGCTTACAAACATGGAGCTGTTGGGGTCAACTGGCTGACCACTCTCGTTCCAGCCAACCTAATAAACTCATATAGTAAGTACATGCCCTAAACCCTAAAAAAAGATAAAAAAACACACAGCAAACAGAGTATATATAGTATACCTCAAATTTAATGCCACTACTCCGTGCTTTAATCACCCTTTGCATGATAGTTGCACCACGTTTGACTTCTTTTTCGTAAGTCTTAGAGGTGCCAACTTCTTCATTTTGAACTTCTAAATCTTTGTTTGTATCCATTTAACTACAACAAGTTCAACATGCACTTTAGTATAACATCAACAAGCTCAACATGGATCATGCATTATTATAAACAAACTCAACATGTATCAGTATATCTTAAAAAAGCTCAACATGCATTTAATGATTACAAAAATTTATAACATCAATACCTGAATAATGGTTCGAAGAAAGATGAAATCTAAAGAACAGAGGGAACGCAGAAAGTTCACAGAAATATGGTTCAAAGAAAAGAGGGAACGGTATTGAAGAAATACGTAATGAGGGTTACGTATTTCAATGAAAATATATTGTGTGAAATGGGAGAGATGATCTTGGATGGAAATAAGGTTCGAAATGAAGGAGATGATCGTGGAAATAAGGTTCGTAAAGGACGGGATGATAGGGTTTGCAAAAGAAGAGAAGAAATGAAGGTTGAGATGAAGGTTACGTAATGAAGAGGAAACTGAAGAGGTAACTGTTATATATACGTAACACTTTTACAGCGCTTTTTATAAGCCTTTTTACAGCGCTTTTTTTGTAAAGCGCTCTAATAGGCTTCTTTAGTTAAATTTTAAAAAGGATCTTTTACAGCGCTTTTTTCAAATAAGCGCTATAAAAGACCTCCGTGTGTTATTATGTTATTTGAATGCCGTTTACAGCGCTTTTGTCAAATAAGCGCTGTAAAAGACCTCCGTGTGTTATTATGTTATTTGAATGTTTTTTAAAGCCTTTTACAGCGCTTTTACACATAAGCGCTCTAAAATGTCTCTTTATGTTAATTTTAAGAGGCTCTTTTACAGCGCTTTTTCCAAATAAGCGCTGTAAAAGACCTCCGTGTGTTATTATGTTATATGAATGTTTTTTAAAGCCTTTTACAGCGCTTTTACACATAAGCGCTCTAAAATGTCTCTTTATGTTAATTTTAAGAGGCTCTTTTACAGCGCTTTTTCCAAATAAGCGCTGTAAAAGACCTCCGTGTGTTATTATGTTATATGAATGTTTTTTAGAGCCTTTTTACAGCGCTTTTCCACATAAGCGCTCTAAAATGTCTCTTTAGGTTAATTTTAGAAGGCTCTTTTACAACGCTTTGTCCAAATAAGCGCTGTTAAAAGGCCTTATTGTTTTTGTGTTTTGTTATGTTATTTTTTAAAGCTCAACATGCAAAACCCACATAGTAGTAACTGGTCACCACCAAAATCCCTTCCTCTTCACCAAACTCTTCTCCTTTTATGCATCTTCTTCACAAACATCAAAGCTTACTCTTTCACAATTCAATCTCCACCCTTTTTGGGGATTCCCATGATGCGTACAAGGTGTTTGAAGAAATGGGGTTAATGTCTGATGTTTTTTGGATTCCCATGATGCGTACAAGGTGTTTGAAGAAATGGGGTTAATGTCTGATGTTTTTTGGATTCCCCATGATGCGTACAATGTGTTTGAAGAAATGGGTTTGTGTCTGATGTTTTTTGAATCCCAAATGCGTACAAGGTGTTTGAAGAAATTAGGTGTCTGATGAATATTATTTTTAAAGGCATTTTACAGCGCTTTGGCAAACAAGCGCTGTAAAATGTCTTTTTTACTCACTTTAAAAAGAGTCGTTTACAGCGCTTTGTGTGAAAAGCGCTGTAAAAGGTATAACACACTCATTATTTTATTTTTAAAAGGATCATTTACAGCGCTTTTCCCAAATAAGCGCTGTAAAAGACCTCCGTGTGTTATTATGTTATATGAATGTTATTTAAAGCCTTTTACAGCGCTTCTCCACATAAGCGCTCTAAAATGTCTCTTTAGGTTCATTTTAGAAGGCTCTTTTACAGCGCTTTTTCCAAATAAGCGCTGTTAAAAGGCCTTATTGTTTTTGTGTTTTGTTATGTTATTTTTTAAACAAGCTCAACATGCAAAACCCACATAGTAGTAACTGGTCACCACCAAAATCCCTTCCTCTTCACCAAACTATTCTCCTTTTATGCATCTTCTTCACAAACATCAAAGCTTACTCTTTCACAATTCAATCTCCACCCTTTTTGGGGATTCCCATGATGCGTACAAGGTGTTTGAAGAAATGGGGTTAATGTCTGATGTTTTTTGGATTCCCATGATGCGTACAATGTGTTTGAAGAAATGGGTTTGTGTCTGATGTTTTTTGAATCCCAAATGCGTACAAGGTGTTTGAAGAAATTAGGTGTCTGATGAATATTAATTTTAAAGCCATTTTACAGCGCTTTGGCAAACAAGTGCTGTAAAATGTCTTTTTTACTCACTTTCAAAAGAGTCGTTTACAGCGCTTTGTGTGAAAAGCGCTGTAACTGATTCGCGAAAGCGCTTCCGTTTACAGCGCTTTTTTGACAAGCGCTGTAAAATCCTTATAACGTGATGCGCAAACGTTATATGACCTACTACAACGCTTGTTTTACAGCGCTTTACATAAAAAGCGCTGTAATAGGTTCCGTTATTTTTAAAAATATAATTACAACAGCGCTTGTGTTTAGAAAGCGCTGTAAAATGGGCGCTGTTAAATGTCATTTCTGGCATAGTGTTTATTATATGTTATTCTAATCTTCTTTATTAAATATTATTATTATCTTCGTTTTGTAATTGTAATTAATAACAAAGATAATAATAACATATAACAAAATTGAGTTGTCAAATAAATATGTCAAAATTAATTTATTTGACAACTCTATTTTATTATATGTTATTATTATATTCGTTTTGTAGTTATACTTAATAATAAAGATAATAATAAAATATAACAAATTGAGTTGTCAAATAAATAAAAAATAATTAATTATTTGACAACTCTATTTTGTTATATGTTATTATTATATGCGTTATTAAGTACAACTACAAACGAAGATAATAATAATATTTAATAAAATAGAGTTGTCTAATAAATAAGTAATTATTACTTTATTTGACAACACTATTTATTATATGTTATTATTGTCTTCGTTTTATTGTTTACTACATAAAGAAGTTAATAATATATAATAAAATTGAAGTTTATCAAATAATATGTAATTTAGTATTTATTTGACAATTTTATTTTATTATATGGTTATTATTATCTTCATCATGTAGTACAACTATCTTATAAAGATAATAATAACATATAATAAAATAGAGTTTTCAAAATAAAGTAATAATTATATTTTTTATTTAATAGTTCAATTGTGTTATATGTTATTACAATTTTCGTTATTAAGTACATCTATAAAAACGAAGATCATAATAACATTTAATAAAATAGAGTTTTCAAATAAAAGTAACATTGACAACACTATTTATTAAATGTTATTATTATCTTTCGTTTTGTAGTTATACTTAATAACAAAGATAATAATAAAAATATAACAAAATTGAGTTGTCAAATACAATATGAAATAATTAATTTATTTGACAACTCTATTTTATTATATATTATTATTATCTTCGTTGTTGAGTACAACTATAAAACGAAGATAATAGTAATATTTAATAAAATAGAGTTGTCTAATAAATAAGTAATTATTACTTTATTTGAAAACACTATTTTATTACATGTTATTTATTATGTTCGTTTTATTGTTTTACTACATAACGAAGATAATAATAACATATAATAAAATTGTGTTTATCAAATAAATATGTACTTCTTACTTTATTTGAGAACTCTATTTTATTATATGTTATTTTTATTTTCGTTATATAGTTGTACTTCATAACAAAGACAATATTAACATATAATAAAATAGAGTTGTTATATGTTATTATATGTCATCATTATCTTCGTTTTCATATAGACTTTCCGGGCGAGTTTCATACCCCTCAACAAAAATTGACAAAAATATGTATTTCCGGACTAGACGATGGCTATGGTTTGAAATTTGACACGGAACCCAAAACACGGTTATATATTAAGAAGAAGAATTCTATAAGGGTTTCCCGGTCCTCGATTTCATTTGTACTTTTGGATCGATTTTCGTAACACCTAACAAAAATGGACCGTAATCTCTATTTTCAGAGCAGAAGAGGGCTAGTGTTTGAAATTTGACGCGGAACTTGTAATATTGTTATAAATTTAGGAGAAGAATGCTATAATGGATTCCCGGTCTGGATTTCATCTGGACTTTTCAGGTGATTTTCGTACTACCATACAAAACTTGAAAGAAATCTGTATTTTCGAACAAGACGATGGTTAGTGTTTGAAATATGACGTTGTGAAGATATTATCAGGACTTTAGTATCAAAACTAGTGGTATTATATGGAATCTAAAACACATTTATGAATCTAGGAGAATAGTGCTTTAAGGTTCTCCTGGTCCTCGATTTCATCTAGACTTTTTGGGCGATTTTCGTACCATCCCACTAAAATGGACCGAAATCCGTATTTTTGAACAAGACGATGGCTTGTGTTTGTATTTTGACGCGGAACCTGAAACACAATTATAAACTCTGGAGAAGAATGATATAAGGGTCTCCCGGTCCTCGATTTCATCCAGACTTTTCGGGCAATGTTCATACCACCCGACCAAAGTGGACAGAAATACGTATTTTCGGACCAGACAATGGCTAGGATTTGAAATCTGACACGGAACCCGAAACACAATTATAAATTTTGGAGAAGAATGCTATAAGGGTCTCCAGGTCCTCATTTTGATGTGTATTTTTCTGGCAATTTTCGTACCATCTGACCAAAATAGACCGAAATCCATATTTTTTGGACCAGACCATGGCTAGTGCTTGAAATCTGAGGCAGAAGCTGAAACACAGTTAATCTTTTTGGAGAAGAATGCTATAAGGGTCTTCCGGTCCTCGATTTCATCTGGTCTTTTGGGGAGATTTTCGTACCACCCGACAAAAACTGGATTGAAATCCGTATTTTTCGAACAAGATGATGGATAGTGTTTGAATTCTGACGAGAAATCGAAACACAGTTTTAAATTTTGGAGAAGATTGCTATAAGGGTCTCCTGGTCCTTGATTTCATCTTGACTTTTCGGTCGATTTTCGTACCCATCCACAAATATATGCCAAAATCTGTATTTTCGGACCAGACGATGGCTAGTGTTTGAATTTTGACGTGGAACCCGAAACACAGTTATAATTTTTTTGAGAAGAATGATATAAGGGTCTCCCAGTCCTCGATTTCATCTAGACTTTTCGTTCGATTTTCGTACCTCCTAAATAAAATGGACCGAAATTCGTATTTTCGAACAAAACGATAGTTAGTTTTTGAAATCTGGCCCGAAACGCAGTAATAAAATTATGGAGAAGAATGCTATAAGGGTCTCCCTGTCCTTGATTTCATCTGGAATTTTCGGGCAATTTTCATACCACTTGAATAAAATAGACCTAAATTCGTATCTTCGAACAAGATTATGGCTAGTGTTTGAAATCTGACGCGTAACCTGAAACACAATTATTATAAATTTTGGAGAAGAATGCTATAAGGGTCTTCAGGTCCTCGATTTCATCTGGATTTTATGGACGATTTTCGTACCACCCGACTAAAATGGACCAAAATGTGTATTTTCAAACAGAATGACGGTTTGTCTTTGGAATCTGACACGCAACCCGAAACACAGTTGTAAATTTTGGAGAAGAATGTTATAAGGGTCTCTCGTACACATGACAAAAATGGACCGAAATTCGTATTTTCGAACAAGCAATGGATAGTGTTTGAAATCTTAAGTGGAAACCGAATCACATTTATAAATTTAGGAGAATAATGCTATAAGAGTCTCATGGTCCTTGATTTCATGTAGACTTTTTGGGCTATTTTCTTACAAGATGATGGCTAGTGTTTGAAATCTGGCGAGGAACCCGAAACAAAGTTATAAATTTTGGGGAAGAATGCTATAATGGTCTCGCGGTCCTCGATTTCATTTTGTCTTTTCGGGCGATTTTCATACCCCTCGACAAAAATAGACCAACATCTGTATTTTCGGCCAGACAATGGCTAATGGCTGAAATCTGTCGCGGAACCAGAAACTCAGTTATATATTTTAGAAAAGAATGGTATAAGGGTCTCTTGGTCCTCGATTTCATCGGGACTTTTCGAGCTAATTTCGTACCAAACGACTTAAATGGACCGAAATCCTTATTTTCGAACAAGACGATGGCTAGTGTGTGAAATCTGTCGCGGAACCCGAAAGAAAATTATAAATTAGAACAAAAATGATATAAGGGACTCTCAGTCTTCGATTTCATCTGGACGTTTCGAGTGATTTTTGTACCCCTCGACTAAAAAGGACAAAAATCAGTATTTTAACACCAGACGATGGCTAGTGTTTGAGATCTGGCCCAGAACCCGAAACACAGTTATCAATTTTGGAGAAGAATGCTATAAGGGTCTCCCGGTACTCGATTTCATCTGGACTTTTTGTACCACCCAACAAAAATGGACCATAGTCCGTAGTTCCGTAGTTTCAGACCAAATGATGGTTAGTGTTTGAAATATAAGCAAAGAACTCGAAACACAGTTATAAATTTAGGAGAAGAATGCTATAAGGGTCTAAGGGTCCTCGATTTCATCTAGATTTTTAAGGCGATTTTTGTATCACCAGACAAAAATCGACCGATGGTAGTGTTTGAATTCTGATGCGGAACCCGAAACACAATAATAAATTTTGAGAAGAATGCTATAAGGGTTTCCTGGTCCTCGATTTCATCTGGTCTTTTCGGGCAATTTTTGTACCACCCGACAAAAATAGACCGAAAATCGTATTTTCGGACCAGACGATGGCTAATGTTTGACATCTGACGCGGAACCCGAAACATAGTTATAAATTTTGAAGAAGAATGCTATAATCATCTCCCGGTCCTGGTTTCATATGGAGTTTTCGGGTTATTTTCGTACCTCCCGACTAAAATGGACCGATTACAACTATAAAATTTAGAAGAAGAATTCTATAAGGGCCATTTGGTCCCAGATTTCATTTGGACTTTTCAGGCGATTTTCTTACCCATCGATGATAATGGACCAACTTATGTATTTTCGGACCAGACGATGGCCAATGTTTTACATCAGACGCGGAATCTGAAACACAGTTATAAATTCAGGAGAAGAATGCTATAATAAGAGTGTTCTAGTCCTCGATTTCATATGGACTTTTCGGGCGATTTTCGTACCCCTCGACAAAAAAGGACCAAAATCAGTATTTTCAGACCAGGCGATGGCTAGTGTTTGAAATCTGGCGTGGAACCCGAGACACGTTTATAAATTTTGAAGAAAAATGCTATAAGGGTCTCCCTGTCCTCGATTTCATCTGGACTTTTCAGGCGATTTTCGTAGCACAAAAAAAAATGGACCAAAGTCCGTAGTTTCAGACCAAACGATGGTTAGTGTTTGAAATCTGACGCATAACCTGAAATAGAGTTATAAATGTAGGAGAAGAATTCTATAAGGGTCTCCTGGTCCTTGATTTCATCTGGTCTTTTCGGGAGATTTTGGTACCACCCGACAAAAATAGTCCGAAAATCGTATTTTCGGACCACACGATGGCTAGTGTTTGAAATCTGGTGCGTAACCCGAAACACAGTTATAAATTTTGTAGAAGAATGCTATAATGGTCTCCCGGTCCTCCATTTAATCTGGAGTTTTTGGGTGATTTTTGTACCACCCGACTAAAACGGATCGAAATCAGTATTTTCCAACAAGACGATGGCTAGTGTTTCAAATCTAACGCGGACCTGAAACACAGTTATAAATTTAGAACAAGAATTCTATAATGGTCTCCCGGTCCTCGATTTCATTTGGACCTTTCAGGCAACTTTCGTACCCATCGACGATAATGGACCAACATCTATATTTTCGGACTAGACGATGGTAAGTGTTTGAAATCTGGCGTGGAACCCAAAACAAAGTTATAAATTCTAGGGAAGAATGCTATAATGGTCTCCCGGTCCTTAATTTCATTTGGACTTTCGGGCGACATTCGTACCCCTCGAAAAAAATAGACCAACATTTGTATTTTCGGACCAGACGATGACTAGTGTTTGAAGTCTTGCGCGGAACCTAGAAACATAGTTATAAATTTTAGAGAAGAATGTTATAAGAGTCTCTTAGTCCTTGATTTCATTGGGACTTTTCAGGCAATTTTCGTACCACCACACAAAAATGGGCCGAAATCGGGTGGTACGAAAATTCCCGATTTCATCTAGACTTTTCAGGCAATTTTTGTACAACCCGAAAAAAATGGAACGAAATTCGTATTTTTAGACCAAATGATGGCTAAAGTTCAAAATATGGCCGAAAACACAATTATAAATTTAGGAGAAGAATGCTATTTAATTATAACATTACTTGACAACTCTATTTTATTAAATGTTATTATTATATTCGTTTTATAGTTTTACTACATAAAGAAGATAATAATAACATATATAATAAAATAGAGTTGTCAAATAAAGTAATAATTACATATTAATTTTACAACTCAATTTTGTTATATGTTATTATTATTTTATTATTAAGTACAACTACAAAACGAAGATAATAACAACGTATAATAAAACAGAGTTGTCAAATAAATATGAAATTATTAATTTATTTGATAATTATTTTTTATTATATGTTATTATTATCTTCATTTTAAAGTTTGACTGCATAACAAAGATAATAATAACATATAATAAAATAGAGTTATCAAATAAAGTAATAATTACATATTTATTTGACAACTCTGTTTTATTATATGTTATTATTATCTTCGTTTTGTAGTTGTACTCAAAAACAAAAAATAATAATAACAAATAAATATTATTTAATAAAAGAGTCTTTAGGGTTTGAAATCTGATTGCTAGGGTTTGAAAGTCTGATTGCTAGGGTTTGAAATCTAATTTCTAGGGTTTGAAATCTGATTGCTAGGGTTTGAAATCTGATTGCTAGGGTTTGAAATCTGATTGCTAGGGTTTGAAAATTGTACCAAACAACAAAAATGGACGAAAACTGTATTTTCAGACCAGACGATGGCTAGTGTTTGAAATCTGACACGGAACCCGAAACACGATCTTAATTGTAGGAGAAGAATTCTATAAGAATCTTTCGAACCTCGACTTCATTTGGACTTCTTGGCCGATTATCGCACTGCTCTACAAAAATGGACAAAAATATGTAATTTTGGACCAGAACATGGCTAGTCTTTGAAATCTGAAGCAGAACCGAAAACACAGTTATTAATTTTTGAGTAGAATTCTAAAAGAGTCTTTAATTCCTCGATCTCATATAGACTTCTCAGACGAATTTCGTACTTCACAACAAAAATGGACTGAAATTCTTATTTTTGGTTTAAACGACGGCTAGTGTTTGAAATATGACGCCGAGCTCGATACACAGTTACAAATTTAGGAGAAAAATGCTATAAGGGTCTTTTGGTCCTCGATTTCATCTGGACTTTTTTAGGCGATTTTCGTACCACCTGACAAAAATGGACAAAAATTTGTATTTTCTGACCAGACGATGGCTAGTGTTTGAAATCTAACCCGAAACACAATTATAAATTTAGGAGAAACGTGCTAAAAGTCTCTCCCGCTCCTCACTATCATCTGGACTTTTTGGGCGATTTTCGTATCACCCGACAAAAATGGACTAAAATCCGTAACATATATTAAAATAGAGTTGTCAAATAAATATGTAATTATTACTTAATTTGATAACTCTAATTAAATTTATGTTATTATTATCTTCGTTTTATAGTTTTACTTTATAACAAATATATAATAATAACATATAAAAAAAATAGAGATATCAAATAAAGTAATAATTACATCTTTATTTTATTAGGGTTTAGTGTATTAGGTTGTTCAGGATTTAAGAAATCACGTTTAGAAATTAAGGTTTAGAGTTTAAGGTTCGGGATGTAGTACCCTAATTTTGTCCATTTTGAAAACAAATATAAAAAAGGAAATATGTATTTAAAAAGGAAATAAAAATTACAATAAATAATTTCATTATGTATTATATATTTAAAATTTCAAATCTAATTAGAGTTTTAAAACCAAATCAAATTACAAACTAAGAATAAAGCCAAAAATAAATTACAATAAAAATCAAATCAGATCAAGCCATGCTATGTTGACTTTGTTCACTGCCAAACCCTGCCATGTTGATGATGACTGCCATTGATGCATAAGCCATGCTTATTGGTACATCTGTTCCTGTTTTAATTGAATTGAGAAACATAAAAAAATAATTTTTGAAATCAGTCTTGGTACACATTGTGCAGAACAAAGAGACAACTTTTAGAGTTTAAAAAAAAAAGAAACTAAAAGACAAATTAAAGCTCAGCAACAGAACTGATCAAAACAGATAAGTCAAAACCATGAATACATCAGGGATGCAGAAAAAATGCAGATGATGAGCAAGGCAATCAAAACATCAAACAGGAAATAGATAGAGAAGGACCAAGGCAGACAAAGAAAGCAACTGAACACATAAAAAACTCTATAAATATACCCTATAAAATTTCAAAGGGGAGGATCCGAGATTAACTCTAACAAAAATATACAAACAAAGAAGGAGAAAGAAAGAAATTAGAGAGGACAGAAAACAACACCCAACAAACGCAAAGGTATTTTTTAGATAATAAATATGTTTCTTCATCTTCATTGTACAATAATTTTTTTTAGTTCACAAAAGGGTTAGATTTTTTTTTTTATTTGCAAAATCAAACATAATGGGAAAACATAGAAAATATAAAATCAAAGATTAGAACCTGTGAAATGTTGCCGTCGTCAAAACCATCAACGTTGTGGTCGCTGTGGCCGCCATCCCCGTTGGCGCGATGGCCGCCGTTTGCACCAAGGTCATCGTCGGTTGTGGCTGCCGTTACAGCTTTCTTGCTCTCTTCTTTTTCTTCTTTTTTAGTTGATGCATACATTCATATTTCCTCCTTCTTTCAAAATAGAGATTGGGAACAAGAAAAAGGAAGATGCTGATTTTCTTTGAAAGAACCCGTGCGGCTGCCCCTCCTTCTAACTAGGGTTTCATTTTGTTTGTTTTTGACCTCTTTTTTAAGTTAGTTTGGGCCTGGGTTATGGGTTAATAACTAAATATATTCAAACTCAACCCATTTTTATTTTACTAATCTCAACCCATTTTTATTTTACTAATATCAACTCATTTTTATTTACTAATATCAATCCATTTAAATTTTACTAATCTCAACTCATTTTTTATTTACTAATCTCAACCCATTTAAATCTTACTAATCTTAGTCCATTTAAATCTATTCATTTTACTTTTTTTATTATTTTTTTAAAAAAAGGGTTTAATTTTCTTCATATTTAAATATCAATTTCATCGTAAAAAAATACAAATAAATATTATGTTAAAGGTTAATTAGATGTGACATCTTTTTTAATCTTTGAGTTGTTAGGATACAAGTGGTACAACTTGATAATTCTAAAAACTCTATTTATTTAACTTATTTATTTTATTTATTTATTTATTCATTTATTTATTTTAATGAACTAATCTAAAATCGACCTATTTATTAGATGTAACTCTTTTTTATCTCTGAGTGTTAAAACACAAGTTGTACTACTTGTGGTTTTGAAACTCAATTTAAAAATCGAGAATAACAAAATATTTTTTTTAGAGGATAAAATTAGATGTGACATCTTCTTTATTCCTTGAGTTTTGGGAGACGAGTTGTACAACTTGATCGTCTTAAAACTCGTATTTTAATATATCTATTCAAATCAAATTCTTTTATTTTTCTATTTTGTCAAAACATTTTTTATCACAAAACAAATTTTCTTTAAAACACACTCAACACATCCGTTTTTTTTAATCAAGAACTATGTAGCTTTGATTTCTCCATCGCACCGGGAGATACGTAGGAGCAAGATCACATTCTTGTCAAGCACATAAATAAAAATTTCTTTTTTGTCCTTTATTTGTTAAGTACATATTTATTTCAAAATAATATTTTAAATATAGTAACAATTGTTATTCATATTTAATAATAAAAATAAATATACTTAAGTTAATATTATTTTGCACAATTAATTTATAGGTAACCGGTATTTTAACGGATGTCGTAGGGTGCTAGTACCGTTCCCTACGCAATAATCGACTCGCCGAACTCAAAAATTTGGTTCCAAGACCACTTTTTTTTTTAATTTTACTATTTAAGGGTTTCCCAATATTTTCCCTATTTTAAAATAAATTTTGGTGGCGACTCCATTGAATTCGAGAAACTACTTGAAATTTTAGGCCGCGAGCAGCTGGCGACTCCGCTGGGGACATTTTTAGAGAGTCAGGCCTAATAAATTAATTGTGCATAATTCTTAACCTTTTTTATTTTGTTTGTTTTTTTATTTTCTTTTATTTATTTTTTATAATAAATTAGTGATATTATAATTTTTTTTAAGCCTTGTTAGATCACTTTTATTTATTTATTTATTTATTTATTATTCATGTATTTATTTATTTACCTATTTATTTATTATTTATTATATGTTTATTATCTTATTTATTGAACCATACACTTTTTCTAAGACCATACACTTTTATTCTTACTTATTCTTACACCCGGGTTTGAACAAAACTTAAGTTTAGTTTCGAGGTTCTGTAGTGGTAGCATTCTGGATGTACATCCTGTTTGGTTAGCATGAAAGTCTCACCTAGAGTTTGATCTTATTGAGGGTATTGTCACTCCAAATAGTTTACCTATTGTTGTTGACAATATTCCTGAATGAGATTATTGGCTCTAGGGACCGTGTTTAGAACTATAGAGCCACCTTTGTGAGAGTTTCACTACATAAGCTAATAGACCCTTTTATTATAAGAATATCCATATACGCAAGAAACACCTCATACATTCATTCAAAATGTTATATATTCACAACATACATTCTACATAATTGCATTCATATTTCATGACATTGTTTCTTTTTGAAAATAAATTGGCATTTTGCATCAATTTTCAGGATTGTTGGGGAATCATAAGAATCTTAGTCACATGTTAAATTAAAGCAGACAATGGGATCAGAAAAAAGAAAAACTTTACTTTTAAAAGTTCAAACAACCTGATTTGAAAAGTTTAAGAGACATCAACAATCAAATGAAAACTATACAACGTGATAGTTTCTTTCTCAAATATGGGAAGATCCTAAATCTCTTGGCAGTAAATGTGCAAACAGGGGCCCTCACGGCTTTGGCTCAGTATTACGACCCTCTCTTAAGATGTTTTACCTTTCAAGACTTTCAGTTGGCCCCAACATTAGAGGAATTTGAACGAATATTGGGTTACCCCTTAGAGAAAGGAAATCCTTATCGATGCACTGGGCAACCACCTAGTTTGGATGCAATTTCTGAAGTGTTGAAAATCGACATAAGAGAGTTGGCAAGTACAAAAGAAGAAAAAGGAGCCATTCATGGTTTTTCGAGAAAATATCTAGAGCAAAAGTGCCATGATTTAGCCGCTAAAAAAGAATGGAGTATTTTTATAGATGTTTTGGCTCTGATTATCTATGACATTGTTTTATTCCCAAACCTTGATAATTTTGTAGATTTTGCTGCCATCAATGTCTTCTTAGCTTTTAACAAATATAATCAAAATCCAGTTCCCGCGATTCTTGCTGATGTATACTACTCTCTACATATGCGACATGAGAAGAAAGGGTGAACAATTTTGTGTTGTGCTCCAGTACTGTATATCTGGTTTATGTCTCATATGTTCAAGAAAGGGTATCATATTGGAATTAAAGATAATCGTGAATGGGCTCAAAGTATAGCTAGCCTTACTAGAGACACAATTTCATGGTATCACAGAGACCAAGGGGTAGAGGAAGTAATATGTCAATGCGGAGATTTCCCAAATGTGCCTCTCATGGGAACCAAAGGATGTATTAATTACAATCCGACGGTAGCTTTGAGACAGCTTGGCTACCCATGTTGGAAAAACCAGATGATAAGTCATTGGAAGCTTTTCTTTTGCACAATACGGGTATAGTAGACCCACCTATGTTGCGAAGGATAAGTCGAGCTTGGGAGAAGATCATCAGAAAAGGAAAAGCACTTGGATGCAGAAGTTGCAGCACAAAAGAGCCCTATCAACAATGGGTAAAAAATAGAGTCCAAGAAATCAAGCTTCCTTTCCACAGTACACCCTCAAATGATCAGGAAATGCCTGAACCTATTCTTGTTGCAAATGAAGAGATAGAAGAACTCAAAGCATCATTGCTAAAATCTGAAGAGGAGAAAAAAGAGTTGCAAGCGAAGTTAGAAAAAGTCACCCAAGAGAATGAGAACTTACGATCAGAAAACACTTGTAAAAGTCAGTTTATTGAAAAAAGTAACAAGAGGTTGAAAGTTGAAAAAGAAAATAAACTTGACATACAAGATTGTTTGAGAGGTGCAAATGAAGAGTTAGATGTGCGAAAGCAAGAAAAGAATGCCGCTATCGAAGAGGCTATATGTGGAAGCAGTTGTGGTCAAAATCAGCAAGCTCTGAGAAGAAGATAAAAAAAGAGTTTGAGGATTTAAAGAAACAACTTAAAGAAATGGTAGCTGAGTATGAAAGTCAAGTAAGGAACGAGAGGCAACACAATGAAGAAATTGAAGAATTACTCTCAAAACATCAAGACGCACTAAGAATAGAAATGGAGAATTCTAGTGAGCTGAAGAATTACATCGATTACCAAGAAAAGATCTATAGTGACCTAAAGGACGAAACCATATATTGGGAGGATCGATTTATGACGTTGCTAGGTCGATTAAAGAATCAAGAGGTCTATAAAAGAGTTGGAAGATAAAGGAAGACATTGGAAAGACTGCTTTTCAAAATTGGCAATGCTAGCTAATCAAGCAGTCTTAAAAATTCCAACACATCTAAGAGAGATTGATGCGGTAATGCATCAGTTGAATACTCCAGTCAAAGTCTACAAGTTCGTTGAATATTGCAAAAATTTTGATAGAAGAATTGGAGGAAAAGATTGGTTGTCCTATTAGAAGAGAAGATTGAAATCCCGTAGTCAATGTAGTTTTAATTTGAATATGATGTACTCTTTTTCTTATCAATGAAGGATTTTCTATTTTGATTTCCAGTCCTCATATTTTCTTCACTAATAATTTGTTCTTGCCTAAGGCGTATGATTCCCCAATATCTAACCATCATAAGTCACTAATTGATTTCATTTCCATCACATTCATATTTTAATACTCATAGAATTTTTTATTTTCAATTTTATTTTTAATTTTTTATTTATTTTTATTTTTATTTATTTAATAAAAAAACAGAAAACGCAAAGAAAAAAAATCAACAAAGCTGTTTCCCCGACACCCTTATCGAACGCGTGCGAATTCAAAGATCATGGATGAACTCGAGCAAAACCAAGAGGTGATAAGAGCGGATGTCAACCAACTGAAAGAAAAAGTTGATCGAATTCTAGAAGCTATACAAGCTTTGGCAAGGAAGGAGAATACAGATGGGGATCCTCCGATTGTAAATAAAGAACACCAAACTACTCCTTCTCACCCACCAGGTTTTACCCCGACTAACCAACAATTCCGCACAACAGCTATGCAATTTCCTATATATGTTCTCCCGCCTGGTTATACTCCGCCTGTAGTCATCAACCCCATAGAAAATAACCAAAACCACTCAGCTGTCAATCCCCAAAACTTAAACCAATCACAAATCCCACCTCATTTGGGCTATTGCCACCCCAAAACGCTATACCCACAGAAAATATTCCATATAGTGTATCTCAAGTGCCCCATTTTGATGCTAACGGGAATTGGAATCAACCTCACATTGGGGATGATACACAATCAAAGGAAAAATTCCATGTCTTGGAAGAGCGAATAAAAGCAATTGAGGGGTATAATGTTTATGGCCTTAAAGCTTTCGATATGTGTCTGGTTCCTGATGTGACTATCCCTCCCAAATTCAAGGTTCCTAACTTTGAAAAATACAAGGGCAACACATGTCCTAAAAATCATCTAACTATGTATTGCAGAAAAATGGCTTCTCATGCTCATAACGACAAGCTGCTCATTCACTTTTTCCAAGACAGTTTAAGTGGGGCATCGTTAAGTTGGTATATGCATCTCGAGCGAAATCGAATTCGTTCATGGAAAGACCTGGCCGATGCCTTTTTGAAACAATACATGTACAACATTGACATGGCCCCTGATAGGATGCAACTGCAAAAAGCGGTCATTCGGTAGATACGAAGAGTCATCATGAGGAAACAATATTTGTCTTTATTCATCCATTGAGTCTTGGGACGGAGAAAAGCATAAGGATCGGGGAATCAAAGAAAAGAACAAAAATTTATCTTTAATGCATGACACATAACTTACTCATACTCACATGATCCATGCATCTTCATTGACACTTTACCTTTACTCAATGCATCACACACGCATGAATCGTTCATACCTTATCATGAATTGCAATATCATATTCCCCCTCTTTATCTACCTTCATGATTGGACCAATTACGATCTACGCATCGGTAAACAATCTGAAGACGATCACTTTCATTTCTATAGATCTACGCATCGGTAACCAATCCGAAGACGATCATTTTTAATTTTTATAGATCTACGCATCGGTAACCAATCCGAAGACGCTCATTTTTTCAATAGATCTACGCATCGGTAACCAATCCGAAGACGATCATTTTTAATTTCTATAGATCAACGCATCGGTAACCAATCCGAAGACGATCAGTTTTTCATAGATCTACGCATCGGTAACCAAACCGAAGACGATCATTTTTTAATTTCTATAGATCCACGCATCGGTAACCAATCCGAAGACGATCATTTTTAATAGATCTACGCATCGGTAACCAATCCAAAAACGATCATTTTTAATTTCTATAGATCCATACGGTAACCAATCCGAAGACGATCATTTTCATTTCTATAGATCTATGCATCGGTAACCAATCCGAAGACGATCACCTTCATTTCTGTCAATCTACGCATCGGTAACCAATCCGAAGACGATCATCTTTATTTTTGTCAATCTACGCATCGATAATTAATCCGAATACGATTTTTCTCCATATCTAAAAAAAATTTGCATCATTCTCACTTTAACATTTCAAATGCACTTTAACACATGTGTTTGTTATTGGACAAAAATTTAGGTCCTTATATTTACTTATCTTTTACCTGATAACATGAAAAACGAATACCATTTTGTTATTCATATTTTTCAAGTAAAATATAATTAAAAATTTAAAAATAAATAATTTCATTATGTATTATAAATTTACAATTTCAAATCTAATTAGAGTTTTAAAACCAAATCAAATTACAAACTAAGAATAAAGCCAAAATAAAATTACAATAAAAATCAAATCAGATCAAGCCATGCTATGTTGACTTTGTTCACTGCCAACCCTGCCATGTTGATGATGACTGCCATTGATGCACAAGCCATGCTTATTGGTACATCTGTTCCCGTTTTTTATCAAAGAATTACGTAGCTTTGACTTCCTCCATCGCACTGGGAGATACGTAAGGAGCAAGATCACATTCTGTCAAGCACATAAATAAAAAATTTCTTTTTGTCCTTATTTGTTTAAGTACATATTTATTTCAAAATAATATTTTAAATACTAGTAATAATGTTATTCATATTTAATTATATTAAGTTAATATTAATTTTGCACAATTAATTTAGGTAACCGTATTTTAACGGATGTCGTAGGGTGCTAGTACCTTCTCAACGCATAATCGACTCCCGAACTCAAAATTTGGTTTCAAGACCACTTTTTTTTTTTTACTATTAAGGGTTCCCAATATTTTCCCTATTTTAAAATAAATTTTGGTGCCGACTCCATTGAATTCGAGAAAATACTCGAAAATTTTAGGCCGCGACACGGCGATTTTAGCGTTTAGTGTTTTAAGGTTTAAAAGGTTCGGTATAGTATATAGGGTTATTTTCGTTGCAAAATATTACTACAAATTGATCATAATAATAATATATAATGAAATATAGTTGTCAAATAAAATATAATTATTACTTTATTTTAAAATAATATCTTATTATATGTTATTCTAATCTTCTTTATTAAATGTTATTATTATCTTCATTTTGAATTTGTACTTAATAACAAAGATAATAACAACATATAACAAAATTGAGTTGTCAAATAAATATATCAAAATTATTTATTTGACAAATCTATTTGATTATATATTATTATTATCTTTGTTTTGTAGTTATACTTAATAATAAAGATAATAAATAAAATATAACAAAATTTAGTTGTCAAATAAATATGAAATAATTAATTATTTGACATATAATAACATATAATCAAATTGAGTTTATCAAATAAATATGTAATTAGTACTTTATTTGACAACTTTATTTTTATTATATGTTATTATTATCTTCGTCATGTAGTACAACTATATTATGAAGATAATAATAACATATAATAAAATAGAGTTGTCAAATAAAGTAATAATTACATATTTATTTAATAGTTCAATTGTGTTATATGTTATTACAATTTTCGTTATTAAGTAACAAACTATAAAACAAGATAATAATAACATTTAATAAAATAGTGTTGTAATGTTACTTTATTTCAAAACTCTATGTTATTAAATGTTATTATTATCTTCGTTTTATAGTTGTACTGAATAGCAAAGATGATAATAATATATAACAAAAATTTGAGTTGTCAAATAAATATGTAATAATTAATTTAGTTGACAACTCTATTTTATTATATGTTATTACTATATCCGTTATTAAGTACAATTTCAAAATGAAATTAATAATATTATTTAATAAAAATAGAGTTGTCTAATAAATATGTATTTTTTACTTTACTTGACAACACTATTTTATATATGTTATTGTTATCTTCGTTTCGTAATTATACTTAATAACAAAGATAATAATAAATATAACAAAATTAAGTTGTCAAATAAATATAAAATAATTAATTTATTTGACAACTCTATTTTATTATAAGTTATTATTATCTTCGTTATTGAGTACAACTACAAATGAAGAAAATAATAATATTTAATAAAATAGAGTTGTCTAATAAATAAGTAATTATTACTTTATTTGAAAACACTATTCTATTATATGTTATTATTAGCTTCATTTATTGTTTTACTACATAACGAAGATAATAACATATAATAAAATTGAGTTTATCAAATAAATATGTATTTATTACTTTATTTGACAACTCTATTTTTTTTTGTTATTATTATTTTTGTTGTATAATTGTACTTCATAACGAAACAATACTAACATATAATAAAATAGAGTTGTTAAATAAAGTAATAATTACATATATATTGACAACTTTATTTTATTATATATTATTATTATCTTCGTTATGCAGTCAAACTTTAAAAGGAAGATAATAATAACATATGATAAATAGAATTATCAAATAAATTAATAGTTACATATTTATTTGACAACTCTATATTTATTATATGTCATTATTATCTTCGTTTGATAATTTTACTTCATAACGAAGATAATATAACATATAACAAAATTGAGTTGTAAAATAAATACGTAATTATTATTATTTTATTTGACAACTCTATTTATTATATGTTATTATTATCTTTGTTATGAAATAAACCATAAAACGAAGATAATAATAACATTAAATAAAATAAGAGTTGTCAAATAATGTAATACTTAAATATTTTATTTGGGAACACTATTTTATATATACTAATACTATCTTCGTTATTATTATTTATTTACAACTCGATTTTGTTATATGTTATTATTTATTTTCGTTATTTAGAACAATAACAAAACGAAAATAATAAAAACATATAAAAAAAATTCAGTGGTCAAATAAAAATGTATTATTATATTATTTGACAACTCTATTTTGTTATATGTTATTATTTACTCGGTATAAAACTTATTTGTTTGACAACTCTATTTTATTATTATCTTAGTTACGACGTAGAACTATAAAACGGTGATAATAATAACAAAGAACAAAATTGAGTTGTTAAATAAACAAATAATTACATATTTATTTGACAACTCTATTTTAATATATGTTATATTCATCTTCGTTATGAACTAAAACTATAAAATAAATATAATAATAATATATAACAAAATAGAGTTGTCATATAAATATGTAATTATTACTTGATTAGACAAATCTATTTTATTATATGTTTCTATTATATTCGTTAATAAAGTACAAACTACATGACGAAGATAATATTATCATATATAAAATAGAGTTGTCAAATAAAGTAATAATACATATTTGTATGACAACTCTATTTTATTATATGTTATTATTATCTTCGTTTGAGTTGTACTAAATAAGGTTTTGTTATTACTTTATTTGACAACTCTATTTTATTATATGTTGTTATTATCTTTGTTTTGAAAGTAAAACTATAAAACAAAGATAATAATAATAAACATATAATAAATAAGAGTTGTCAAATAAAGTAATAATACATATTTATTTGACAACTCTATTTATTAATGATATTACTAAGTTTGTTAAGCAGTCAAACCTTAAAAAGAAGATATAATAATATATAATAAAATAGAATTATCAAATATATTTAATAATTACACTTAGTTTGTTTGACATCTCTATTTTATTATATCTTTATTATTATCTTCGTTTTGTAGTTGTACTAATAACGAAATAATAATAACATATAAAAAATTGAGTTGTAAAATTAATATGTAATTATACTTAATTTGAAAAACTTTATTTTATTATATGTTATTATTGTCTTCTTTATGTAGTAAAAACTATAAAACGAACGAATTTAATAATAACATTAATAAAATAGAGTTGTTCAAATAATGTAATAATTAAAAAGCATTCTTCTCTTAATTTATATAATTGTGTTTCGGGTCATATTTGACATTAGCCATCATTTGGTCTAAAATACGAATTTATTCCATTTTTTTTGTCCGGGGGTACGAAAATAGCACTGAAAAGTCTAGATGAAATTGGGGATTTTCGTACCACCCGATTTCGGTCCATTTTTGTCGGGTGGTACCAAAATCTCCTGAAAAGTCCTGATGAAATAGAGGACTGAGAGACTCTTAATAGCTTCTTCTCCAAAATTTATAACTATAATTTCATGTTTTGCGCCAGATTTCAAAACACAGTCATCGTTTATCTGAAAATACAGATGTTGGTCCATTATCGTCGATGGGTAGGGAAGTCGCTCGAAAAGTCCAAATGAAATCGAGGACCGGGAGACCATTATAGAATTTTTGTTCTAAATTTATAATTGTGTTGCGGGTTCCACGTTTAGTTTTTGAAACACTAGTTATCGTTATGTTCAAAAAATACGGATTTCGGTCCTTTTTAATCGGGTGGTACGAAAATCTCCCGAAAGGTCTAGATGAAATCGAAAACCGGGAACCATTATAGCATTCTTCTCCAAAATTTATAACTTTGTTTCGGGTTCTGCGCCAGTATTTCACACACTAGCATCGTCTGGTCCAAAAATACGATTTTCCATCTATTTTGTAGGGTGGTACAAAAAATTGCCCGCAAAGACAAGATGAAATCGAGGACCAGGATGCCTTTATAGTTTTCTTGTCCAAAATTTATAATTGTGTTTTGGATTCCGCATCAGATTCAAAACACTAGACATCGTCTTGTAAGAAATACGGATTTTGGTCAATTTTTGTCGGGTGATACAAAATATCCCGAAAAGTCTAGATGAAATCGAGGACCGGCCGACCTTATAACATTCTCTTCTTCAAATTTATAAAATGTGGTTCGGGTTCCTCGTCAAAATTCAAACACTAGCCATCGTTTGGTCCGAAAATACAGATTTCGGCATATTTTTGTGGATGGGTACAAAAAAGTCGACTGAAAAGTCCCAGATGAAATCGAGGACCGAGAGGACCCCTTATAGAATTTTTCTCCAAAATTTAAAAACTGTGTTTCGGTTTCTGTGTCCGAATTCAAAACACTAGCCACCGTCTTGTTCGAAAATACGGCTTTCGGTCCATTTAGTCGGGTGGGTATGAAAAATCGCCCGAAAAGTCCAGTTGAAATCAAGACCAGGGACCCTTATAGCATTCTTCTCCAAAATTTTAACTATGTTTCGGGTTCGCGCGTAAGATTTCCAACACTATCCCTCGTCTGGTTTGAAAATACAGATTTCGGCATTTTTTATCGAGAGTTACGAAAATTGTTTGATAGTCCAGATGAAATCGAGGACCGAGAGACCCTTATGCATTCTTCTCCAAAATTTATAACGGTTCTGGGTTATGTGTTAGATTTCAAACACTAACCCATCGTTTTGTTCGAAAATATAGTTTTTGGTTCATTTTAGTATGGTGGTACGAAAATCGTCCAAAAAGTCCAGATCAATCGTCGATCGGAAGACCTTTATAGCATTCTTCTCAAAAATTTTATAATAGTGTTTTAGGTTCACAACAGATTTCAAACACTAACCATCGTTTTGTTTGAAAATACGAATTTCGATCCATTTTAGTCGTGTGGTACGAAAAATCGCCTGAAAGACAAGATGAAATCGAGGACCAGGAGACCCATATAGCATTCTTCTCCAAAATTTATAACTGTTTTTCGGTATAACAATGTCGATTTTACAAAAAAGGGGGTTTTGAATTGTAAATGTACCTTTTAAAAAAAATTCCTGTTAAAAACTTAAGAAATAACTCAAGATTAAACTTTGGTTATGAAAACAGAAAACGAAAAAGCGTTCTTGTTTTTAGTAGTTAAAACGGAGAACGTTCCTTGATTAGTTGAAAACAGAAATTCAGTTTATGTTTTAATTAATTCAGTATGATAAATAGAGAGATAGGATAGAGATACCACACAAGGATTTTATCTGGTTCACCCAACGTGGGTTACGTCCAGTCCTCACACTGTGAGATTTTCCACTAAGTGTAAAGAGGCTTTCTTACAACACCTAGTCTTAGATCAACC
>PGWS01036980.1:0-28144 GCA_002896235.1 Cicer reticulatum | reverse complement strand
TGCAATCTTCTCTAACCCTTAACTCCTTTAATTTTCTATCTTGATATATTTGTATATGTGATTAATATTAGATGCATGTTAAACATATTCTGTGATAAGTAATATTGTTTAATCTGATAATTTGACTTGTATGCATCTTGGTTAATCTCATATCAATCTAACAGACCTTGCTAATCTTGTATGCCACAATTTTAATTTCCGCTGTGTGTGTGAAATTGGATTTAATTTCATAAAGAACTGATACATTCTGATATATTCCGATATATACGAGTCCGTCCAACCAACAGCTTTTTCCATCTCTCTTTTCATTTCTTTCTTAACAACACAAAGCACATTACCTGTCCACTCATCATAGTCTCACATCGTCTTCTCTCTCAATTTGGCAGTTAGCAACAACACTGTCAAGCAAACTTGCATCATTTGACGCAAGTGTTTCCTCATGGTTCCTTCTCGTTTCCTTGAGTAAATAAAAAATTGTCATCAATAAACACTACGATTAACCTATCTAAAAACAGATGAAAAATCATGTTCATATAATCAATAAAAATTGTTGGCTTGTTAGTCATTCAAAAGGATGGACAAGATACTCGTAGTGTCCTTAACGAGTTCTTAAACACAGTTCTTTTTGACAATCTATTCCTACTATAATATGATAATATCCATAGTTCAAATCAATCTTAGAAAATATGATTGCTCCTTAAAGCCCAACTAGTCCATCAAAGTCTTCGATGTGTGGTAGGATATACTATTTCTTAATAGTCACCTTATTAAGTTGCCTATAATCCAACACACAAATGTGAGCGTCCATCCCTTATTCTTTACCAATAACATCGACACTTCCCACGAGAAAACACTTGACTAATGAATTCTGATTAAACACATTCATATACACTTTTTTATAGGTTGTGATTTTTGGTTTTCAATGTTTATTTTTGTCTAATAGTTACTTTTTTACCATGTTTACCATATTTATGTATTATTGGGCTTTAGCGATTACCTTAAGTAATTAGTTTTTATACTAGTCTCTTGAACTTTCTCATCTGTAGACCATAACTTGAAATTCTAGTTGGTCTGATTGAGGTGATCTAGGATGTGTTGGAAAGCTAAGAAGGCCAAGCTACAATTTCTATGTTGGACACATAGAACTATTGTTTATTTATCACATATGATAGAGTCCCAACGAAGAAGGGAACTCCTAAAATCAATGCATTGATTGTTTCTATTAATTGATCATAATCTCTATAACTACTCAATCTATTTTCAAACTAAATAACCACTTTTTTTTTTATTAATTCGTTACAAGTTCTTAATTTTGGTTATTGTTATATTTGAGATCCTTGTGAGACGTCAATGTTTAACTACCTTGTTTACTACATTTACCATTTTTTCTAGACTTCCTTCGATTTTGACCGAATATCGGTCACAAAATCAACTGGATTGGTTAACAAATCCGTATTTTGGTTCATAAGTTCACTCAACTTTGTGGGTGACATCCGATACAATTCAATTTGATTAGTATGTTTTTACGAAATCGATTGGTAAATCGATTGATTAGTATGTTTTTCAGAAACTATATAAATTGTCTTCAATCATTCTTTCAAATATGATAATGATAACAATCTGAATATACTTTGGATATCTTGATATACAATAACACTTGGTTTAATACACTGAGATTTACTTTTTCAGATAAAAAGAAAAAAAAGATTATCAACAATCAATAAGATAGCTGGAAAAGTGATCTTGAAAGACAAGGGTTCTATGATAAACAATCTTTGAAATATCCAGAATTGTGAGAAGCCACATTGACCAAGATTGAAGACTATTTTTTGTTCTTCCTTTAATTCTGTTTGTGTAATAATTCTTTGAAACAAAAACGAAAGCGAGAAAAGCCACTAGAAACTGGTGGCTAGACTTTCTTGGGTGAGAGTGCTCAACAAGAAAGAGTCGGACTTTGATTCTGTGTTAGATTGCTGAGTATCTACAAGGATCAGAGGGTGATCAAATAGGAAATAGATCATTAAGATAGATAGGTTTCAGGAGGAAACTGGACAATCTGTAATTGATTCTTTCTATTGGAGAAGAAAATCTGAATCCGTTTGGATTTTCAGGACTGGATGTAGGTTTGTCAAGTTGACAATGAACCAGTATAAAATTCTTGGTGCAATCTTCTCTAACCCTTAACTCCTTTAATTTTCTATCTTGATATATTTGTATATGTGATTAATATTAGATGCATGTTAAACATTTCTGTGATAAGTAATATTGTTTAATCTGATAATTTGACTTGCAATGCATCTTGGTTAATCTCATATCAATCTAAATAGACCTTGCTAATCTTGTATGCCACAATTAAAATCCGCTGTGTGTGTGAAATTGATTTAATTTCATAAAGAACTGACATACATTCTGATATATTCCGATTATTACGAGGTCGTACCAACCAACAATTGGTATCAGAGCCTAACTTTTCGAGAGGTAAACACTCATAAAAGCACTATGGCCTCAAACGATTTTCTGGGAGAAGGCGCATCGTTAGCAAGACCTCCAGCTTTCAACGGAACAGCTTATATGTACTGGAAGCACAGGATGCTGATCTTCCTGGAAGCCAGTGGCATAGACATCCTTGACGCTGTTGAAAAACGGTCCATATATTCCCAAGATTGCAGGAACAAATGACTCAATGATTCTCAAGCCTAGAGCCGACTGGTCAGACGATGACAAAAAAAGGTAGGTTATAATGCTAAGGCTAAGAACATTATAACATCTGCTCTTTGTGCAGAAGAATTCTTTAGAGTATCAAACTGCAAGTCAGCAAAAGAAAATGTGGGACATTCTTCAAGAAAACATGAAGGAACCACAAATGTGAAGAGAGCTCGCGTAAACACACTTATGCACGAATATGAGTTATTCAGCATGAAAAAGGGACGAATCCATCAGCGATCTGCAAACCAGATTCACACACATTGTGAATAATCTTCACGCATTGGGAAAGCAAGTGGACAACGAACAGCAGATTGGAAAAATTATGAGGTGTCTAACCAGAGAATGGCAGCCAAAAATAACAGCCATAGCAGAATCTAAAGATCTAGCAAAGATGACGACTGCAACTTTGTTTGGAAAACTAAGGGAACATGAAATGGAACTACATCGACTGGACGAATCAGAAATGGAAAGCCGCAAAAAGAAAGGACTATCCCTGAAGGTTCAAGCCCAGCAATCGAAAACTGAATCAGATAGCTGCTCTGATCAATCCAGTAGTGAATCTGAAGAGCCGGAAATCGGGTTGCTTTTCAAGAAATTTAAGAAGTTTCTGAAAAAGAAAGACAACAAATTCAGAAAACCATCTAGCTCCAGACTACTGACAACAAGACCATTACATGCTATGAATGTGGTAAAACTGGTCACATAAAGTCAGAATGCTACAAATTGCAAAACAAGAATAGAGCTACAAAATCAAAAGGCAAGGAACCAGTCACCAAAACCAGAAAAGCTTATATTGCATGGAATGATAATGATGAATCCTCTGCCTCTTCTGATGAAGAAGAAGTCAATTTGTGTCTCATGGCAAATACAGATTCAGAATCAGAAAATGAGGTTAGTTCACAATCTAATCCAACATATGATGAGCTACAAGAAGCTTTCAATGAACTGCATGATGATTATGTGAATTCCATAAAACAGTTGTTAAGCACAAAGAAAATGCTTGAACAAATGAATATTGAACATAAAGAAATTGAAAATTTATGTGAACAACTGAAAAAGGATTCACATGAAAATTCTGCAAAGTGCATTGAACTTGAAAATACTGTTGCATCATTAAAATCTGATTTATTAAAGTTTGCAAATAGTAAAGATAAGCTGAATGTCATACTTAGCAATCAAAGACATGTTCATGAAAAATCTGGTTTAGGATATACACCAAATAAGCATGTTAAAAGAAATAAAAACAGATATGGTATTGGTTATATGCAAACCAGAAATGTCAAACATGGTCAAAAATCTGCTATTGCTAAGAGTATGTATGACATCTTTACTAAACCAAATAAACATTCATCCTTTGATGGCAAATGTCATTTCTGTTGCAGAAAGGGACATTTTGTGTCAAACTGCAAATTTAAAAAATTAGCCAATCAAGGATGGAAGCTAGTTTGGATAGAAAAGAAATCTGTGTTTGACACTAACTAACCAGGACCCAATTTAAATTGGGGGCCTAAAACAAAATTCTGATTTTGTGTTGCAGGTGTGCTTAACATCCACGAAACACTCATGGTATCTAGATAGCGGATGCTCAAAGCACATGACTGGTGACAAATCCAAATTCCTGTCCCTGACATTAAAGGAAGGAGGCTTTGTCAAATATGGTGATAACAACAGAGGAAAGATCATTGGAATTGGTGATGTAGGCGATGAATCAACTGCAGTAATCAAAAATGTGTTGTATGTTGAAGGATTAAAGCACAACTTACTGAGTATAAGTCAGCTATGTGACAAAGGTTTTCAAGTAAGTTTTTCATCACAATCTTGCATTATTGAGCATAAAGATGACAAACACATAAAGCTAATTGGGGACAGAATTAACAACATTTACATGTTGGATTTCAATTCTGTACCAAGTGCAGTATGCTGCTTGTTATCCAACTCAGATGAAACATGGCTTTGGCATAAAAGAATTGCTCACATACACATAAATCATTTGAATAAACTTGTCAGCAAACAGTTAGTCTTAGGTCTACCAAATAGGAAGTTCTCTAAAGATAGACTGTGTGATGCATGTGAGAAAAGTAAACTGGTTAAGACTCCATTTCCCTCTATAGACTTGGTTAGAACAAATAGAGTTTTACAACTAGTTCACATGGACCTTTTTTGGACCTGCCCAAGTTAAGAGTTTAGGTGGAAACCTGTATGGATATGTGCTGGTTGACGATTATTCTAGATTCACATGGACTTACTTTTTAGCTCATAAAAGTGATACATTCTCTGTTTTCAAAAAGTTTGCTGCTTTAGTACAAAATGAGAATGATCTGAAAATTGTTTCAATAAAAAGTGATCATGGAGGTGAATTCCAAAATGATATTTTTCAAAATTATTGTGAATCAAATGGAATCAACCACATATATTCTGCCCCTAGGACACCACAGCAGAATGGGGTAGTGGAGAGAAAGAATAGATCCCTAGAAGAGTTAGCTAGGACCATGCTTAAGGACTCCAACCTACCTAAGTACTTTTGGGCAGATGCAATTAGTACAGCCACCCATGTTGTGAATTGAGTTCTCATTAGGCCCCTGCTTAGGAAAACACCCTATGAGCTTTACAAGGGTAGAAAACCAAACCTGCCCTACTTTAGAATCTTTGGTTGTAAGTGCTTTGTTTTGAACAATGGCAAAGAATACCTAGGAATGTTTGACCCTAAGGCAGATGAAGGCATCTTTCTAGGATATTCCCAAACTAGTAAGGCCTATAGAATCTACAACAAAAGAACAAAAACCATAGAAGAGTCAATTCATGTAAAGTTTGATGAATCTTTTACAGAAAACTTGAACAAAACTCCTTCTAAGGTTATTGACATTTTGGATGATGTTGTAGAATCTGAACCACTAGAACAACCTATAGCTGACCCTCCAACTAGTTCAGACCCTGTAGAACCTATAGAAACCTGTGAGTTGCCTAAGGAATGGAAGTTCAATAGAAACCACCCTTTAGACAACATTATAGGCGATATCTCTAAAGGTGTTGCAACTAGGAGAAGCCTTAGTCAGTTTTGTAACTTTACAGCCTTTGTATCTCAGATTGAACCTAAAAACATTAAGGAAGCCCTGCTAGATAGTGAGTGGATACTTGCTATGCAAGAGGAGTTAAACCAGTTTGAGAGAAACAAGGTGTGGAGCTTAGTACCTAGGCCAGAGGGTAAGCATGTCATAGGAACCAGGTGGGTGTTCAGAAACAAGTTGGATGAGAATGGTGTGATAACTAGGAATAAAGCCAGATTAGTAGCAAAGGGTTATAGTCAAGAGGAGGGAATAGATTTTGATGAAACCTATGCCCCAGTAGCTAGACTAGAAGCCATAAGAATTTTATTGGCTTATGCTTGTATCATGGACTTCAATCTATATCAAATGGATGTGAAGAGTGCCTTTCTCAATGGAGACCTCCAAGAGGAAGTCTTTGTTAGCCAAACACCTGGTTTTGAAAATCCTGATTTTCCTAACCATGTGTATAAACTCTCAAAGGCCCTCTATGGGTTAAAACAAGCTCCAAGAGCTTGGTATGAGAAACTCAGCACTTTCCTCATTCAACAAAATTTTTCAAGAGGAAATGTTGATAAGACACTATTTACAAAAAACTACTGAAAATGACATCTTGCTGGTCCAAATTTATGTTGATGACATAATATTTGGATCAACAAATGATAAACTTTGCATAGAATTGAAAATTTAATGAAAGGTAAAATTTGAAATGTCAATGATGGGTGAACTGTCATATTTCTTGGGATTTCAAATTAACCAAAGCAAGCAAGACATTTTCATTAGTCAATCTAAATATTGTTCTGATTTGATAAAGAAATTTAACTTTGATAAACTTAAGTCCATTGATACACCCATGAGTCAAGGAAATTTCTTAGACCGAGATGAGAAGGTAAACCTGTAGATGTCACTAGATTCGTGGTATGATTGGATCTCTGCTCTACCTTACAGCAAGCCGACCAGATATTATGTTCAGTGTTTGTATGTGTGCAAGGTATCAATCGAATCCAAAGGAATCTCACTTTAGTGCAGTTAAGAGAATTTTCAGATACTTGGTAGGTACTAAAAGTCTTGGTTTGTGGTATCCAAAAGGATCAACGGTAACCTAATCGATTGGGAAATCGATTTACAAGGTCAAGAGTATAAATAGGAACAGTTCTAAATCGATTTCTGCATTCTTTTTTCCAGATTTTCTCTGCTTTTCTCTTGTCTGCTTCATTCTTCAGTCTCTGCATCTGTTTGTATCTGCATTCTACATTCTACCTACTTCGAATCTACATCAAATTATTGATATGGCACGTGTAAAACAGACCCAAGCCCGTACTCCATCTCCCTCATCTTCTTCCACAAGTGAAACACCTTCACCTCCACCAACTTTGACAAAGAGAGTACCAATCCCAACTCACAAAATACTTGCCAAAGATAAAGGCAAAGCTCCTGCACCAATCCAAGAAAAGACGAAGAAACGTAAGGAACCTCCCACAGAGAAGCTCATGGCTGATGCCATGAAGAAATATCTCAGAAAAGGAAGAAGAAACCTAATTCTTCACCACCTCCCAAAGAAGGTCTCAGCACCAAAGGAAAAGGAGGCACAACCATCTCTGTCAACAGTTTTTGCAAAGAGGAAAATTCATGAGGCAAGAACCATGGATTTTGCATATTTTGATGTTTGTTGATTCACTTTTCAGAACCACCTCAGGTTTCATGGATTGGAGAGTTTTCTGTCTTCTACACTTGATAGCTACCCAAGGCTGATCAGGGAGTTTTATTCTACATTCAAGTTAACTGAAGAAGGGTTCACTGCTTCAGTTAAAGGAAAAAAGATTGCAATGTCCTTTGATGACTTCTCTACTTTGTCTGGATTGCCTTTCTACGGCAAATCTATTGATGGCAGCTCGGAATCTGACACTGCTGATGAAGGTTGGGAAGAAACACTTGATAGGCATACCGCAGTAAAAGACCTGATGGTCGATGGGTTCGTTGAATCGATTTCATTGCCCATTGGTCAAATGAAGGTTCAACAGAGGGATGTTGATGTATACTCTGACGCGTATGCTGGTACCAAGATCAGGAAACCATGCAGTAGTCCAGAAGTTGGACATCATACTGTTATGGGGCTATCCAAAGAGTTAAGGATGAGCTGGTGTTGGATTGTGCTAAGGCACATGTTGGAAGCATCTCAAAGCAAGCTGATGTTGCCTTATCCACAGTTGATCACAAAAATTCTCAATACACTTCAAGGTCTCATTTGGAAATGAGGAATCTGCTAAAACCACACTGGTGTTTGGTGAATCAATTGTGAATCAAATGCAAATTGAAACGGTTACATGGAAAATGGATAAGACCTCAAGCTGCTGTTGAACCAGCCCAGCCTCAACCACATCCTCAGCCTCAACCAGTCACTGCATCTGCTACTCCTAATTTTGTGAACAGAATAATGGAATTCATTGAAGCTCAGATGGCACACAATGCCAAAGTGTTAGAATCTTAGTCCAGATTGGAAGCAAGTTTAAGGACTCTGCAAGCATCCTTGAACTCGGTTGTTCAAGATGTGGATGCGATTCAAGCACACCTAGGCATCAAACTGTCATTTGAAGACATCACGGATATTGATCGTCAAGCTGCAGATGAACCTAACCCGGATCCCCTAGATAACCCTGAGACTCACGGTGAGGAGACACCTGCTGAGGTTAATACAGCGGTCTCAACCTCTCCCATAGATGATAGTGAGGACCAGCCTAGACTAGGTGATTAGGACCCTTAGGTTTCATACTGTTTTGCTCTGACCTGTTATAATTTTGTGATGTATGATGAATTTTTTTTCTATATCATTTTGGCTATATCATCTAAGTTGCTCATTAATTGCTATGATTGATTTTGACTTGATACACATAAACTTCATTGTTTCTGATGCACTATGTTATATAATTTCAAACACAATGCTTATGTTCTTTAACATAGGGGGAGGAATTGTTTTCTACCTTTTTGACTTAACTGACAAAGGGGGAGAAAAATTATAACTTGTTAGTTGCATTGTCTTTACAATCTGATTTTTTTTGCTCTGATACTTAATAATAATTAATAATGTAGTTTATAATACTCTTATGCTTGTTGTTTTGAAATGCTCAAGTTACAATTGTGTGAATTGTCAATTATGCCAAAAAGGGGGAAGATTGTGGACTTTAGTCCTTTGATTCCTAATTTTGACATAATTAACAATTCAACAATGTTCATACACTACATGATAAATCTAATATTTGAATTGAGCAAGATTTCAGGAACAATAATCAAATCCTACACACTTGGAACATGTTGCTTGGAACACAAGAAATCAACAAAAGTTGATTTTTGACTGAAGCAAATTGATTGGGAAATCGATTTCATAACAAGGGTGTAAGGAAACACAATTGTTTGTGTTGGTATAATCGATTGGGCAATCGACTGACTAAATTAGAAATAAAAATTGCACAAGTCAGTAGCACCCCAGTTTTGAGGGTAATCGATTGACAAATCGATTATACATCTCACAAATAAACCTGATTGAAATAAATCGATTGGGAAATCGATTGGACAAGTCACAGTGGCACCCCAGTTTTAAGGGTAATCGATTGGCAAATCGATTGCTTAAATATCATTTGCAAAATAACTTTCCCTGTGACAAACACAATCGATTGGACAATCTATTATGTGAAATTTCAATCAAGTTAAGTTTGGTTGCAATCGATTGGGAAATCGATTGAACTAAACCCCAGGTAAGAACGTTTTCAGACAAATACATACAAATCGATTGGCACGTCGATTAACATCAAAATAGCTGAGTCACTGACTTAAACACAATCGATTGGCAAATCGATTGACAGAACTTTTGAAACCCAGTGAACTCTGAGCTTGTGACCAAATCGATTCTGAGTATTTGTTAATCGACTATGAAGACTTAATAAAATCGATTACGAAATCGATTGATATGTGTTTCAGTTTGAACATATCATCTGCAATCGATTTCGAAATCGATGCATATCAGTCTTAGCATAATTACTGAAAAATGTTGTTTAAAGAATCGATTGGTAAATCGATTGGCTTATATAGTTTCAAGATTCAAGAAAAACAAGACACACGATAATCGATTGGCAAATCGATTAGATTGGTTTTATCACTTTAAGAAATCGATTGGTGAATCGATTGATTAATATGTTTTTCAGAAACTATATAAACTGTCTTCAATCATTCTTCAATAACAATCTGATAAACACTTTGAATATTCTTGATATACAAAAGAACTCTCAATAACACTTGGTTAATACACTGAGATTGCTTTTCAGATCATAGCCAAAGAGATTATCAACAATCAATAAGAGAGCTGGAAAAGTGATCTTGAAAGACAAGGGTTCTCATGAACAATCTTTGAATATCCAGAATTGTGAGAAGCCACATTGACCAAGATTGAAGACTACTTTTTGTTCTTCCCTTATTCTGTTTGTAATAATACTTTTGAAACAAAAACGAAAGCGAGAAAAGCCAGCTTGAAACTGGTGGCTACTTTCTTGGGTTAAGAGTGTTCAACAAGAAAGAGTCGTACTTTGATTCTGTGTTAGATTGCTGAGTATCTACAAGGATCAGAGGGTGATCAATAGGAAAGAGATCATTAAGATAGATAGGTTTCGGGGATGAAACTGGACAATCTGTAATTGATTCTTTCTATTGGAGAAGAAATCTGAAATCCGTTTGGATTGTCAGGACTGGATGTAGGTTGTCAAGTTGACAACTGAACCAGTATAATTCTTGGTGCAATCTTCTCCAACCCTTAACTCCTTCAATTTTCTATCTTGAAATATCTGTATATGTGATTAATATTAGATGCATGTTAAACATATTCTGTGATAAAGTAATATGTTTAATCCGATAATTTGACTTGCATGCATCTTGGTTAATCTCATATCAATCTAAATAGAACTTGCTAATCTCGTATGCCACAATTTAAGTTCCGCTGTGTGTATGAAAATTGATTTAATTTCTTAAAGAACTGATACATTCTGATACATTCCGATTATTACGAGGTCGTACCAACCAACAGCGTTGTCATGGGAATTGTGTTGAAATTGCTAAGTGTTATGTATTAATTATTGTGTGTAAGTGTGATGGATTGCAAACTAATTCGAAACCCAGTTTGTCGTGGGATCGCGTAGGAATTGCTAAGTGGTAAGATGTGGAAATGTGTATGAATGATTTTGAGTTAGTTTATGTATTTTTGAAGAATATGCAGGGAAATCGATTTCCCAATCGATTGGATGAGTTACAGGGACTTCCCTAATTTGACATAATCGATTTGCCCATCGATTTATAATATGTTTTTCAAACCACTTAAGAAATCGATTTGGAATCGATTTGGCCATGCAGGAAATCAGCAAAACTGACAAAATCGATTTGGAAATCGATTGGCATTAAGTCAGGGGCTCAGCTATCATTCAATCGATTGCCCAATCGATTGAATTATGCCCCAAGTTCAAATTTCACGAACAATGTCATTTTTAATCATGATTTAGTTATGTCATTTTTAATGCATGATTTAGTTAGCCTTATAATATTTTATTGCTAAAGAAGGAAGAAAACTTTGTTATTTTTTTCTGAACAGTATACTCTCAATTAATTTTTATATATTTGATTTATAAGAAATAATGTTACAGTTTTATAAATAAACTAAAAAAAATAAAACATTTTCTATATGCTTTTAATCACATATTAATAATGTAATCAATTATAACTTATTTCCTTATATATAAATCAATTTAGATTAATACTATATTAATTGGGTCTCACTATGGACTAGAAAGCTCCATATCTTCTTTTGTCACTGAATTTATAGGAATGCTAATTAAGGCATGTGTAACATATAGTATTGATTAAAATCAACAACATATTTGAGTCTGTTTTACTTTTTCCATTATATATTTTTTTTTTTTGTGATGAAACTTAGGCATGTAGATATGTTCAAAATATATATTAAATTAACAAATAGATGATGTCTATTAATTATTGACTTCCAATGTGTGTCATTCTCACTTTTATTCATTAATCTTATATTTGTTTGTTCTATGTCATATACATATATATCCTCAACTACACGTGTTAAGAGATTATGTGAAGTGGAAGAAAAAACTTAACTTTAAGTAGAATCTATAACAAAAGTAACTATACATGCAATCACGATGTCATAAACTAGATATAAAAAGAACTGAGTTTATGTGTTTTTTGTATTTTTTTTCATTAGATATATTTAGTTGTTCTTCTTATGTAAGTTACAAGGAACGCATAAAACAACGTACGGACATTGTAAAGATTAACTATGTGTTTATTTGTTGTATTTCTTTGATTTTGTTAATTAGCTAAATAATTTTTTGTATAAGCTTATCATAATTTATATTATTTACTTTTTTTATAGTGGAGACAATCTTAGAGTTAGGTTAATACATTTTGTACTATTTGTTAGCCATATAGTACAAATTCGTACAATAATTTATTATCGTACCAACTAAACCAACCCTAGGACTTTAACCCTTTAAGATTCTTAAATCGTTACAAGGAATCTTCATATAAATTTATTAACTATGGTAATTGACATTCTACTTATTTATCAATTAGAGAAATGGAAATTCCCGAACATCGCAAGAAGATGGTTAATAGGATGGGTCCTAATAAGAGAAGAGTAGCAGATGAGTATATGGCTGGTGTTTTCGAGTTCGTGCAATTTGCTTGTGCACAAGAAAAATTCAAAAAAGAAGGAAAGTTGAGATGCCCGTGTAAAATATGTAAGTGTAAGAAACATCAGTTCGTTGGCGATATCACGGGACACCTTTGTATGAAGGGATTTATGGATGATTACTATTATTGGACTAACCATGGTGAAAAAAGGCCTCCAATTCCGTCAGTGGTTTCAAACAACTATTACAAATGTAGTGGGGTTCGGGAAGACTTCAATGACTTTGAGCAAATGGTAATGGATGCAGTCGGACCATCTCTTGGTACATATATTGAGCAACAAATAGATGACTGTGGAGACCAAATTAGGGAAGATCCTAACCCAAAAGCCAGAATCTTTTTTGATATGTTGAAAGCTGCACAAGCTCCCTTGTATAATGGTTGTGAAAATTATTCTGAACTTTCTGCTACAATACAAGCTTTAAGTATCAAGTCAGACTTCAATATCTCTAAGATTTGCTTTAATCAATGGATGTATTTTATGGGAAAGGCGTTGCCAAATGAAAATCGAATGCTTGACAACTTCTATCGTGCAAAGAAATCAGTGGAAAAGCTTGGATTGGGTTGCATAAAGATTCATTGTTGCCTACATGGATGTATGATATATTACTTTCCTGTTGATAAAAATCTTCGTAGTTATAAAATTTATGGTGAAGATCGTTACAAAAGCGTCATTAGAAATGGTAAGGTTAGAGAAGTTCCTTTAAAAAATATGTGGTATTTCCCTCTTATCCCAAGGCTTCAAAGACTTTATTCGTCAATGCAAACTGCAAGCCAAATGAGGTGGCATCGTGAGAATATAAGAGATCCAAGCTATTTATCGCATCCATCTGATGGATAGGCATGGAATCATTTTGATGAAAGATATCCCAAATTTTCAATGGACCCTCGAAATGTGAGGCTAGGATTGTGTGCTGATGGATTTGCACCATTCGATAAAACAAGTAGGACATATTCATGTTGGCCAATAATTCTTACTCCTTACGATTTTCCACCTTAGATGTGCATGAGAAGAGAGTTTTTATTCTTAACCATTATAATTCCTGGTCCTTCCAATCCAAAAGGGAAGATTGATGTGTACATGCAGCCACTTATAGATGACCTTAAACTTTTGTGGAATTTTGGCGTGATGACTTATGATATCTCACTACAGCAGAATTTTATCATGAAAGCTTCTTTATTATGTACAATTAATGACTTCACTGCATATGGGATGTTGTCTGGCTGGATGACAATGGGAAAACTAGCTTGTCCAATATGCATGGAGAATACAAAAGCATTCACCCTTCAACATAGTCGAAAAACTACATTTTTTTACTATCATCGACAATTCTTGCCCTTTGGTCATTGCTACAGAAGGAATAAGAATTCTTTTAGGAAAAGGAAAGATGAGACAGCGTTGCCCCCACAAAGGTTGACAAATGAAGAAATATGGGAAAGAGTCAAGCATTTACCAAGCATAATTGGACCTCCATATGATAATTTGTCGGGGTATGGAGTTTTTCACAATTGGACCAAAAAAACCATCTCTTGGGAGTTACTGTATCGGAAAACAAATCTTCTCCCGCATAATCTAGATGTCATGCATATTGAGAGAAATGTGTTTCTCAATATATTGTATACAATAATGGACACCAAGGGCAAGACGAATGACACTTTTAATGCTAGACTGGACTTGGCAGCTATTTGTAGACGGAAAGATTTAGAGCTACAAGATGGTGGAGGGGGGAAGCTAAAAAACCCGAAAGAAAATTACACATCGAAAAAACAACAAAGATTATTTGTGTGCGAGTGGATAAAAAAACTAAAGTTACCAAATGGGTATGCCTCTACCTTATCTAGATGTGTTGATATGCGAGAAACAAAGTTATTTGGAATGAAAAGTCATGATTTCCATGTGTTCTTGCAACGCTTGCTCCCAATTGCATTCAAAGCTCTACCAAAACCTATTTGGAACACACTTATAGAGTTTAGTCAATTCTTTCGAGAGCTTACTTCACCTTTACTAAAAGAGGATAATATACGTGCAATGGAGCAAAATATTCCAATCATTTTGTGTAAGCTTGAACAAATATTTCCCCCTAGTTTCTTTGACTCTATGGAGCATCTTCCAATTCATTTGTCGTTTGAAGCTAGGGTTGGTGGTCCTGTGCAATACCGATGGATGTATCCTTTTGAAAGGTTGGGTCATCTATCAATGTTTTTAATTAATTACCATGCAATACTTATTGTATTAATTTCTTCAAATACTTTTATTAGGTTTCTTCGTGCCTTAAAAGACAAAGTCACCAACACAGCTGTTGTTGAGGGATCTATTTGTGAAGCATACTTAGTGGAGGAGACCTCTACATTTGCATTGTACTATTATCCACTCGATGTTCCATGTAGGAGGACAAGAGAGCCACGAAATGATGATGCAGGTGAAGGTTTTTTTTTGCACAACCCCTATCTATATTAATTATCCCGGACGTCCTTCTGGAAAATGCATCTCATGCTACTTAGAAGAAAGAGAAATGAAAGCTGCAAATTATATGTTCTTCTAAATTGTCCAGACGTTGAGCCATTTGGGATACACTTGAAGTAACTCATGAAGGAACTATGGCTCAACGTCAAAAGAAAATGGCAGAAAAATAACGACCACAACAATATTATTCTGGTTCCCTAATGACCAAGGGTACATCCAGTCTTGTTGCACACCACATGAGATTTTTCCACTATTGTTAGAATATGTACAAATCTCACCCTAGAATCTCTGCTACAAACTTCTAACACACTTTCTAAGATAGCATACCACTATCTTATATTAGACTACTTGAAGAAAGTACACTACTTTCTTTACAAACAATATAATCACTTCAATGATTTTTCAGCAAATGTTCTTGACGAAGAATTTGAGTATAATAGATGTACAATGATATCAATCCAATAATATTTCAAGCATACGAGAGCACCTTTCTCAATGATATGAAAATTTATTGCAAGTACTTGAAATATGAAAAATAACTTTTAGAATATATTTAGAAAGTTGTTACAAAGTTGTTCAAAGTTTGGTAGTGGGATTGATTGCTTTTAAACTGAAGTTATGGGTATTTATACTCCATAGACATCACTTCAGATCAGTGACCATCATTCCTAGAGGTTTGAAGAAAAAATGCAATGATCCAGAACCATTTTAGAATTGAAAATTTACATTGTTTCGCAGTTATATTTAGCTACAACTTGTGTGTAGTCGAATACACCTATGTAACATTTTGTTTTTATTTAAAATTTCAACACCGTATTCGAATACGAAACCTTGTATTTGAATTCAACTAAGTGAATTTTTCCAATGACTTATTGTTGTATTCGACTACACCAGGTTGTAGTCGAATACAAATGTGCAGTCTTAGCCACTTACTTAGCACTTGTATTTGACTACACCATCTCGTAGTCAAATAGAGATGTTTAGTTTTAGCCACTGACTTAGCACTTGTATTCGGCTACACCATCTCGTAGTCGAATACAGATGTTCAGTTTTAGCTATTGACTTATCACGTGTATTTGGCTACAATAGGCTGTATTTGAATACAACATTATATTTTTGTCAAAATATTTATTTTCAAACATTTCTTATGCATTTTTGACACTTTGAAAATCCTTTTGATGCATATGGGTAAAATGAAAGGTTCTCATGTGCATTTGAAATATAAGAATATTAGATTGCATCATGTACCACTTCTAGTATCTTTGATCATAGTTGACTTAGATTATTTGACTTCTTTTTGAGCTTGCAACTTTGATCACATTCCTTGGTCTTTGGCTTCATAAAAAACATAATAGTTTTACACAAAGCACCTTAATGCAATGCTTATATGCGAGGGCTCATGATTCCAGAATTTCAAAACCTTCTCGAGAGGCATAAATCATAAATGTACAAACTCAACACAAACTAGTACTATTTACCTAGAATCACCTTGTAAGGATAAGATGAACCATCAACACCTAGATTCACCTCGTGGCTCATCATTCTCACCACTAACTATGAACTGTATAAGCATACTCTGGCACTTTCTCATCAATTATTATGTAAATGCAGTTGTTAAAAGACTATATTTTTAATACTCATTCAACACTAATAATTTTCAACATTTTTTCACATAACATACTCATGACAGCTATTCATCAAAAACATTGATAACAACTATGTTATCAATTATGAATAGAGCTATCAATTGGACAAACCCACTAATTATTGGCCCTAACCCACATATTGGAGGAGCCAAAAAATTTCATAGTTAAAAAGAGAGAAAGAGGGAGAGAGAGGGAGAGAGAGAGAGAGAGAGGGAGAGGGAGAGGAGAGGGAGAGGGAGAGGGAGAGGGAAAGAGGGAGAGATAGAACTTAGCTTCAATTAAATACAATTAATAAAAACATAGATTGAAGATAAGGCATAAAGAACTTAAGCAAAAATATAAAATTTTAAGGGAGAAGAAAAATACACATATATTTTTATAACTATTCACAACAATTGTTGCTACATCTAGCCCTCCCCTATGGAGGGATTTTTCACTAGTATATTTAGTTACTTAAGCTACTAAAGTATTCTTCAGGATTTGAGTATTCTTAAAGCTTCTCCAAGCTAAGTATTATTTCCTTGCCTCTCTGGGCATTGCTTGTAATCGATATATTATGATGCCTCTCCGGGCATTGCTTGTTATCGATATATTATGATGCCTTAATCGGCCAACCAAAGTTCTACATTATGATGCCTCAATTGGCCAACAAAAGTTCAATATTTGGATTCCTTAATACTACTGCCACCACTCGCCTCTTCAGTTGAGTGTTCTTTCCTACGCTTCTCCAAACATTGAGTATTATTAAGCTTCTCTAAGATACGAGTATTCTTTATTTGCCTCTCTAGGCATTGAGTTTTATCATGCCTTTCCAAGCCTAATATTCTTCTAAGAGCATCTAGATGCTACAAATATTCTTTTAATCTCCTCTTTAGGATACTCACTAGAAACCTTCTAATCAAATCAAATATCCTGGAAAACCTTGTGTTATTGAGGAACTGAGTGTTTACATGTTTCTCAAAACTTACTTTTTTTCAAAGTTTGTTGCCACCATAGGTCTGATTACAAAAGATTGACTTTGTGATAGTTATGAATATAGAGCCTTTCTAGGATTCTCGCATATGAGAGAGAATTATGATACAAATCATATATCTAACGAAGGTATAACTCTCTATAAAAGATGATATAACCAAAAGATCTTGGTTGATTTACAACATCAAAATGAATCTCAATGGGAGAGCATTTGAAATTTATTTGCTTTTCTTGTTCACCGATTTTTATGAATATATCATATTCAATTGAAATTTTCCTTTTTCTTTTATCTCGTTACTCTTATCCATGAATTTTCAATTAGAACATTTAGTGGGGAAAATTTCGGTTGATCTTCAATCTTCATGGATGTTGTCTCAAACATGATTATTGTGATCATCATCACTTTTTTTTAGTTCAAATGATGCTCCTTAAATAATCTTAAAGATATAGTTGTTGAGAAAGAGTTGTTGGGATGCGTAGAAAAGTGTTGCAGCACTGCATGTAGATGTTTGACTTTACACACTTTATTGTGTACATTTATAGGCTATCTAGTACTTCTTGTGGCATTTGACATCTTGCTTTGACTTTTTGTGTTGATTGTTTCACCGTCTTGACTTTGAGCAGTGGCAATACTTCGTCAGAGGGAGTATCTGAAGTGGAATGAATAGTCACAAGAAAAAAGGGTGTTTCAATTATGAACCCTTTTAAATTTTAGCTCATGCACTTTAATTGATGTTTTACTCAAGATTAAATATGGTAATCAAAAGTTGATTAATAAAGCTATTAACTGACCAATTCGTTATGGAAAATTTATATGAACATTAAAGAGGTTGTCAATCAAAAACAATGACAGTGAAATGTGATATGCGCGTTCATAAAATAATTAAAAGATAAAAGATAAAAAACGATCACACCCAAAAAGTATATTGGTTCACCCAACTCGGACTAACTCACTCCTCACAACTGTGAGATTTTCATTATGTGATTCATAACTAGAATGTTCTCCTTCGCACTTTTTTCTATTGATCAAAACTTGATCAATTACAATCTTCACCTTTCAACCTAGAAAGAATTTTTTACAAATATGCTTTTTTGACTCTTTCATTAAATATGCTATTGACTTCTTTATTTAACTTTAGATTATTTTTGATTCCTATAATATATCCAATTGGAAATGTTTATAAAGGTATCAAATTATTCTTCTTATCATTCTTGTTGTTCCTTGGTTTAGAATGTTTTAAACACTTGTTGCACTTGATTCTTGACAATTTTTGACTTGTTTGATTTTCATTGGTCCATAAACATGTTTGGAACAGTGCTGAGATAATATAAGGGCAAAAACTATGTACATACTCTTAGATCGTCACACATCCTTGGATAAAGAGAATGTTCTTTTGTCTTGTAACAAACATTCTTATTAATGAATGATATGATGGTTGAATTAATTTTTCAAGGACTCTTTCAAAAAAGTTGTTCATTTTCATTTTATCATTCTTTGTGTATTGTTGTGGTTGATCTCAAAGATTTCAACACAAAACTCAATGTGAGTTTTGTTACATTACTTAAAACATAATCTTGTATAGCTTGTGATACAAGTTCTTCTACAATGATCCTTCAAGTATGAACCTTCATGTGGTTCGGACAATAGTCTTCAAATATCTTAATGAAGCTTGTGAAACTATTGTTGTAATCTTTTAATGCTACTTTTATTCTTTCATTGTTGAGTATATACAATGCATTTGGTTGATGTAAGTGGATTCTAGCTTGTCCACTTATGTGATTATTGTTCCTTAAACAAAACTCAAGTGAAATCACCAGTAGATCACCATTCATAAAATTTATCATTTAATTCATATGGTTTGTTGCCATTAAATATATATATAAAAAATACTTTAATCTCAACAGCGATTTTCTAGAGAAAACTCCGTATTCCAGTTGATGACCATTGTACTAGACGATCAAGATACATTTCACTAGAGGCATTATAGGTATTAGATTATGCTTTATTTTTTGTGGTTTTTAGCATCAGCTTCTTATAATTATCATAGTATTTAGATAAATTCATTCATCTTTTTAACACTTAGTATATTTCATCTATTTGGTCAGATTGATCAAACGATAGCTTTACAGAAGATATTGTTTAATATTAACTTTGTGAAACTATCATATTTCTCAACCCAAAAATATATTTTCCATCACATGCTATTCATATTCCAATATGTCACTTAATATGTCAACTAGAAGATATTAGTTAATACTAACTCTATGGAGCCATCATATTTCCATATTAATGTCCTTCTAACCTCATCTTTTGTGAAGTCACTAACCAAAAACTCTTTCTCTTACTCTACCATTCTATTAGAAACCATGTTTCATGGAACCAGTTTGTCACAAGTGGTAGAGAATTGATGTTGGAAATGTGTCAAAATTAGTTTTTAATTTCATTGATTGCAATCACTTTGTTACCTACCATTCATTTCCAAGCTTAGAATTTCATTAGTCTACTTCTTTCTTGTTTGATACATCTATGAAATTATTAGTATTTCCAGCGGCAAAGTTAGGATAATTTTATGAGTGAGCCAAACATAAAAATAAATTAAAATATACTTCTAAAATTAATAAAACTATAGGAAAAAGAGAAGAAAAAAAAAACAAAAAAAGAAGGGAGGAAGAGGGAAACGTAGAAACATAAAGAGAAAGAGAGAGAGAGAGGAAAAAATGGTAAGATAGAGAAGAAGAAGAAAGGAGAGAAGGAGAAAGGAAGAAAAAAAAAACAACAACAAAAACTTTGACAGAACAAGAAAAGAGAAAGTAAAAGTGCAATTCTTGCAAGAAGTCAAGGTAGAAAGATTTGAGAGAATCATTATCTTCTCCATTGTTTTGGAATTCAATAGGTGGGTATCCTTTTTCTATTTTTCCATTCATGGATGTATGAGTTAATATGTTTCATAGATTAGGGATTTGGAGTTTAAGGGTTCGAAATGAAGAAAATGAATTTTTTTTAAAAGAAAAAGTTCATTCTTGGTTGGATTTAGGGATTTTGAAATGATGGTTAAAATTATTTATGCATGTGAAGTTCTATGACTGAAATTGAGAGTAGATTATTGTAGTATTGAGTTTCCTTGTTGACATGAAATTATGCTCTTTTGATGGGTTTGAAATTAAAGATTTTGAGTTTCACCTTTGTGACCAATTAAATTGAGTAAATTGGAAATTGTGATGCTGTTTTTGATGTGTTCATTACTGATTTACTCATAATTGTAGCATTATTGTTGCAAAGAATTGTTAGGAAATTAGTCGTGATTGAAGGAATGTTATTAACTTGAATTTCGCATGACATATGTGTGATGTTTTGGTCATAACTCTTTCTATAGACCTTCATTTTGAATGATTTGTAGCTTTCTGGAAACTAGACTCAATTATCTTTAAATTGAGTTAAAAATTCGTGATGTTAGATTGAGTATTGATGCTGAAAAATGGGTTACAAGTTAGACCAGAGTTGATCTTCTATTTGTTTTCTGTCATTGTGTTTTATTTTGATAAACTGCAAGAATTAGGGGTTAATAAAAATAAAATAAAATTTTATCTACAAAGTAGACATCATAAGCTTTCCAAAGAGTACTCACTCACTCAATTCTGATACTTATAAATTCCTGTCAGTTGACTATGTAGTTAAACCCAGTTTTGAGTTGTTATAACATAAATTTAGGGCTGTTTTGGGAAAAATATATCTTAAACATGTTCTCTTGAACTTTATTTTACATTATGTGATTAGTATGATATAATTGACTTAATAGTTTATGTTATCATAATAATTTTCAAGGTTGAATGTGTGGTAGCCTTTAGTATATTTTTTTTAGATGATGTTATATATGTGTGTATGTGTGTGTGGATTGTTATATATATTTACTATATATCTAATTAAGTTGAGAAGTATAGGATTCATCATAGCTACATAAATTCTTCGTCTATATACGACGGAAGCGAGGGTAAGTGGGGTACCACTTACGGACGTAATTATGTCCAATCTTACCAAAATAAAGTTACTAACAAGAAGAGGGCATTAGTAAAACTAATGTAGTCTTTATGACATGCTTGTTAGGTAGAGTTTATGTCATTAGATTACTCACGTCTAATGGCTTGAATATTTAGAAAGAGTTAAAACTATATATATATACATGGAAGAGAAACTCGGAAGATAAATATAGCTTTCAATTAGAATGTTAATTGATTTAGTTTCATTGATTGGGACCCACTAAGATGTAATCTCATTCAACAGTATTCAAATGTTTTACAGGTAAAAAGGCTTAGATCACGAGTTGGAGAAATGAAGCATATCAGTTTACACTATAGTTTGCTTAAAATTTCTAGGGAATTATTTTGAACCATGGATGTATTATGTACTCCATATTTGTTTTGTTTTGTTTTTCTTTGAAGGATTAATATGCGTATTAATACATTTGCATGACTTTGTGTCAAGATTTGTATTAACTATCTCTTTTTTCGAATTATGCTATTGCTCAAGTTATATTCTAGACAATTAACTTATGGTATTACATTTTTGATATCAGAGACGGTCGAGTCGATCGTACGGTGGGTAGTTAAAATTAGTTGTTGTTCTTGTTTTGAGACTATATATTTTCTAATTATCAATTCATGAAATATTAAGTCTGATCAGCTTAATATTTGTGTTTGATATGCAGAACAATATGGAACCAGATCTAAGACCACCAGGTAGGCCTCGTAGAGGGCGGAATAATGATGAACTTTGGGAACAAATGATGCAACAAAAACAACTTATGATGCAACAACAACAAGCTATTACAACTAGCATAATGAATCATCTTGCGCAATCTGTCGGACCTACTCAACCACCGCCACCAGAGGCCTCAAACAAATTATTTTATGACTTTCACAAGTTGAAACCCCCAACTTTCCTAGGGAGCCCAGTGCCATTGGAAGCTCAATCATGGTTGGATGAAATGACTAAAAATTTTCTTGTGGTGCGATGTACTGAAGAAGATAAAGTAGCTTTTACTACTCATATGCTACAGGGAGAAGCTGAGAATTGGTGGAAGGGTGCAAAGGCATACATGATAAGTGCGGGTACACCGATGAACTGGGAGAATTTATGTACTGTATTTCTGGATAAATATATTCCTATGAGTATAAGAAAACAAAAGGAATTTGAATTTACACACCTTCAACAAGGAGACCTGTCAATTGCTGATTATGTGGCAAAGTTTGAGGAACTAGCAAGGTTTTGTGCCCAAGCAGAGTACGCCCCAAATGATCGATGGAAGATAAATCAGTTCGAGTGGGGTTTGAATCTAGAGATTAAAAGTAATTTGGGCCAACTAGAGATAACTTCTTATGCCACATTGATTCATAGAAGTTACATGGTAGAAGAAAGTTTACGGAGTTTAAAGGAGAACAGACAACTTAAGTGACAACAAAGGAGCGATGCGCCAAAGAGTAATCAGCAGTTGAAGGTTAAGATGTCCCATAATAAAGGAAAACAACCCCAAAACTCATTTGTATCTCAAACAAGGGGGCCAAGGGAATGTCCTAAGTGTGGAAGATCACATCCAGGAGAATGCTTGTACGGTAAGAACGTATGCTTTTGGTGTAAGATACCGGGACACATGAGTCAAGATTGTCAACAAAGGAAAATGAAGGGGCTAACCAACTCAAATGGCCCACCCACTAGAAATGTCTACACTCTTAATGCTAAGAAGGCTAAGGGAAACAACAACTTTATTTCCGGTGAGTGTTTTCTAAATAATGAACCTTTAAAAGTATTGTTTGACACATGTGCTTCTCATTCCTTTATTTCCATTAAGTGTGTGTTACACTTAGGTCTCAAATTAACTGAAATTACACCTCCCATGGTTGTCTCTACGATGGCTGAGAGTAGTGTCGTAACCTCTTATGTTTGTAAGAGTTGTCATCTCATTGTATCTGATAGAGTCCATCCAATTGATTTGTTTTGTCTAACTTTGAAAGGAATGGATGCCATCTTAGGAACGGATTGGCTTTCAGCTAATCGTGTACTTGTAGATTGTGAAGAAAATATTTTGTATTTGCATCCTGCTATATTAAGTAGAAATGAAACTGATTCCATTCTACTTCCTAGTGTGTCTAACCTCTTACAATGTGTAACACCCCGTTTTTCAAAGCGAGGGTATATTTTTTTTTTCAAAAGAAATTAAACTAAAACAGAGAAATAAACGAGGAAATGCCTTTGGATAAATAATTGAGTCATTATTATTTACAAGCAGCGGAAAAGTTTCTCCAATCCAAAAAGAAGGACGCCTAGTCCCTATACATCATCCTAATCTGATCATCCTACCAAAAAGCTATACACACTGAGTGATCTTCACGCGCTCTGTGAGATCCTCCTAACGTAACTGCAGTCAAGCGTTCCCATCTCCATTCCCGTCCGTAGGGTACGAACCGGTAGGACCGTCCTGACTCTCATCTGAGGGCAAAGCCCAGATTTCCACAATAGTTGTAAAGGGTCACCAACCGAAAAATAACAGTTAACACATAGCAATTAAGTTTTTAAATGCTCAAAATGACTTTTCAACTAAGCATGCACCTTAACAGGATTTCCAATATGCGAAAATTTCAATACAATACTTGCCAATTAAAAATGAAAGCAAAATGAGGTTCTCAATCCCCTAATTATAACATAACAAATCAAGACATGGATAGATTCATGAGCAATCAATCATACAACTAAAACTGAGGATTTTCACTGAGCCAATCGATTAGGCAATGGATTGGGGTGAAGGATTTTGATGGAAACAGAATCCTGGGCTGAAATCAATCGATTGGGAAATCGATTGAGTGAGTACTGAGCCCCAGGTTTTAAGCCAATCGATTTCCAAATCGATTTGGTCGAATATGGATGAGTCCCTGACTTAAGGCCCAATCGATTAGGCAATCGATTTCTTAAAGGATTTTTTTGAAAACTGATTACGAAATCGATTGGCTAATCGATTTTGTCAATTTGGCCAAGTCCCTGTTTACCCATCCAATCGATTGGGAAATCGATTTCCCTGGTCATTTTTCCAAAAATTCATGAATTAACTCAAGTCATTCCTACTCAAGTCCACAACCTAACACTTAGCAATTCCTACGCGATTACCACGGCAAATTGGGTTTCGAATTAGTTTCTACAACCATCACACTTACACACGATAATCAACCCATAACACTTAGCACCTTCAACGCAATTACCAAAACGACTCAAATTCAAATCACTCAATCATAAACTCAAATCAACCACGACTCGCGTGCCAAGCACCCTAATGCAATGCGTATACGCCAAAATGCATGGACTCGGAATTCCAAACCAAAACCCTCCTCGAAGGGCCGTAAATCATAATTGTACCGCTATCGCAGGCCGAAGTACCAATTACCGAGGTGCCACCTATCACGGGTCTGCACGATTTACTAAAAAGCGTAAACCATAAACGTACTGCCCTATCACGGGCCCGTATCGTTTACCGAGGTGCCACCTATCACGGGTCTCCACGGTTTACAAAAGAATGTAAATTGTAGTCGTACCGCCTATCACAGGCCAAAGTACTATCTACCAAGGTGCCACCTATCACACGGGTCTGCACAATTTACCCAAAAACGAAAACCATAAACGTACTGCCTATCACGGCCGTATCGTTTATCGAGGTGCCACCTATCACGGGTCCTGCACGGTTTTCAAAAACGTAATCATAAATGTACCGCCTATCACAGGCCAAAGTACTAGTTATCAAGGTGCCACCTATCACGGGTCTGCACGATTTACAAAAAGGATGAAAATGCATGAACATATACTGACTCCATCCACAACAATCGTTAAGCAAATGCAGATATTAAAAGATTCCCCATTTTTAATACTCACTTAACTTAAACGATTTTCACAACAAATATTATGCAAACAGAAATATTAAGAGATTCCCCATTCTTAATATTCTTTTGACTTAAACGATTTTCAAAACAAACTTTAAGTAAACAGAAATATTAAGAGATTCCCATTCTTAATACTCTTTTAACTTAAACGATTTCCGAAACGAATATTAAGTAAACAAGATATTAAGAGATCCCCCATTCTTAATACTCATTTAACTTAATGATTTTCAAAACACAACACATTAAGTAAACAAGACATTAAGAGATTCCCCATTCTTAACGCTTAGTTAACTTAAACGATTTTTCAAAACAACATTAAGTAACCCAGACATTAAGAGATTCCCCCATTCTCAATATCCAGTTAACTTAAACGATTTTCACAAACACACATTAAGTAAAAACCGAGATATTAAAGATTTCTCCATTTTTAATACTCGTTTAACTCTAATGGTTTTCAAATTTCACAAACAAACCAACTCAAAACATTTTATCAAATTCAATTCACAATCCACACCAAAACTAACATCATATTTCATCGGTATTAACTTAGAACCCGTCAAATACGACAAACACAAATCAACACAACATAGCACTCAAACACATCAGAATTTCATTTACCCATAATCATACACAAATCTTAAGTTCATTTCCCACGAAACATCCATCAAATATAACCAAAAACCTAACTCTAAGATATTTTACCCATAAAGTCTTAGATCTATTTTCCCCCAAATCAATTCTCAAACCCTAACAAGAATCCTTTCCACACAATCACAGATAAGTCCTAAATGCAAACTAAAAGTTTTGGAAGGACCCTTACCTTAACGTTAGCTCAAACGTGCGTTTCCGGTATCCGTGAGTAAATCCGGTAAATTTTCCGCTCGCAACACCGCTTCCGAAACTGGTCCACTAGCAGCCGTAGCACGGAGGTGGCAACCTTCCCTTCTAGCACTTCTTGAAACGACGTTTAGATCTAGGTGAAACGGGGAGGTTTGTGTTTGAATCTCAATACCGTTTTACTTTCGTTTTCGAATCAAAGAGGGAGTATGAAGCTGAGAAACCCTTGCTCTCTTACTCACTAATCCTTGGGTTTTCTATTTTCAAAATTCAAAGGAAAGCAAAGGAAGCAAAAATGACACAATGGAGGAAGGAGGGAGAAGCTTCGCGGGTAGCAGAGAGGAAGAAGATGGAGTTTCTATGATTTTCCTTCCGTTCTTTTTCTTTCCTTTGTTTTTCCTTTCTTCTTTTTCCTTCCTTCCTTTATATACTCTTTTCTTTTCCTTTCCTTCCTTCTTGTTTTCCTTTCTTTTTCCCTCGCAAACAAACACATAAATATAGAATAAACATAACTTAACAAATATCTCAAAATATCTAGATATTTGTTAAATTACCATTTCACTCGAAACGCATTAAATTCTCCGTAAAGGATTCACCGCAGTTAATTTCAATTTATTTATCGACGAGAAATTTTAATCGGCATTAAATATCTTTTTGATCATAAAAACCCCAAAATATTATTAACTTTGGCTAAAAAAAGCCTCCGAGCCAAAATCCAAAATATACATAAGTACATAAAAGTGTACTTTAAAAATTATGGGTCTTACATTACTACCCCCTAAAATTAGTTTTCGTCCTCGAAAACTATACGTCGATAAATAACTCTGGGTGTTGTTCCCTCATCTTGCTCTCCATTCCCAAGTCGCATCTCCAGTAATTGGGTTCCAAAATCACCTTGACCAACAAAACATCCTTGGTCCTCAACCGCTTAATCTTCCTTCATCAATTTCTCACGGGTGGTACTTCGAACGACAGGTTATCCTTTAGCTGGATTGTGTCTGGTTCGATCACGTGATGATGGATCTGCGAGATATTTCCTCAACTGTGACACATGAAACACGTCATGAATATTGGACAGTATCGGAGGTAATGCAATCCGGTAAGCAACTGGCCCAATCCGCGCAGAAATCTGATATGGTCCAATGAATTTCGGAGTCAACTCCTCGGTTTTCAAGGCTCTACCTACTCCAGTGGTAGGCGTGACTCTCAGAAATACATGGATTCACCCTGTTCGAATTCCAAAAGTCTGCGACGTTTGTCGCGTAACTCTTCTGACGATCTTGTGAGGTCTTCATTTTCCCTTTGATCTTCCTCACCTTAGCCGTAGTCTGTTGCACCATCCTCTGGTCGACAATCATATTCTCACCGTCTTATACCAACACAGAGGGCGTTTGACACTTGCGCCCATATAAAGCCTCATATGGGGCCATTCCAATACTTGCGTGGAAACTATTGTTGAAGTGAATTCAATCAACGGAAGTACATCATCCCAGCTTCCCCTGTCATCTAATACACATGCTCTCAACAGATCTTCCAAGGACTGATTCGTCCTTTCAGTCTGCCCGTCCGTTTGTGGATGGTAAGCTGAACTCAATCGTAGCTTCGTTCCAATGCTTCGTGCATGCTCCCAAATGTGATGTGAACTTCAGATCACGGTCTGATACAATGCTCGATGGTACCCCGTGTAACCTCACAATTTCAGCAATGTAGATCTCTGTTAGCTGATCTATCCTTATAGGTGGTCCTTACCGGCAAAAGTGAGCAGATTTAGTCAGTCGGTCCACTATCACCCATATAGAATCATCTTCCTC
>PGWS01036979.1:0-40590 GCA_002896235.1 Cicer reticulatum | reverse complement strand
CCTACGGAGGAAGAAAATGACCTAAATGTTAATCCAATGACACAAATGAACTTATTGAATGCACAAGATATGTTAAAACCCCTAATTGTACAAGAATAAGCCTAGGGTGGACAAAAATATTCTAAAAGTTCATCCAATGACACAAACACACCTATTGGATGCAAAGAGATGGTTAAAAGCCCCAATTGGACAAGAATAAGCATGGAGAGGACAAAAATGACCTAAATGTTCATCAAATGACACAAATGAACTTATTGGATGAACAAGATTGGTTAAAACCCCTAACTGGACAACAATAAGCCTAGGGAGGATAAAAATCACCTAAATGTTCCTCCAGGGACACAAACACACCTATTGGATGCACAAGATTGGTTAAAAACCCTAATTTGACTAGAATAAGCCTAGGGTGGACGAAAATGACCTAAATGTCAATACAATGACACAAACACACCTATTGGATGTACAAGATTGGTTAAAAACCCTAATTTGACTAGAATAAACCTAGGGAGGACGAAAATGACCTAAATGTTCATCGAATGACACAAATGTAGTTATTGGATGCACACATTGGTTAAAAAAACCGAATTGGACAAGAATAAGCCTAGGGAGTAAGAAAATGACCTAAATGTTCATCCAATGACACAAACACACCTATTGGATGCACAAGATTGGTTAAAAACCCGAATTTTACTACTATAAACTTAGGGAGGACGAAAATGACCTAAATATTCATCCAATGACAACAAACACACCTATTGGATGACCAAAATTGTTTAAAAACCCAAATTGGGACAAGAATAAGCGTCGGGAGGACGAAAATGACCTAAACGTTCATCCAATGACACAAAACACCTATTGGATGCACAAGATTGGTTACAAACCCTAATTGGACAAGAATAAGCCTAGGGAGGAAGAAAATAACCTAAATGTTAATCCAATGACACAAATGAACTTATTGAATGCACAAGATATGTTAAAAACCCCTAATTGTACAAGAATAAGCCTAGGGTGGACAAAAATGATCTAAAAGTTCATCCAATGACACAAACACACATATTGGATGCACAAGATGGGTTAAAAGCCCCAATTGGACAAGAATAATCATAGGGAGCACGAAAATGACCTAAATGTTCATCGAATGACACAAATGAACTTATTGGATGAACAAGATTGGTTAAAACCCCTAACTGTAAGACATATGCCTGCTTGATCATAATTTTGATATAATTTCCAAACATACAATGTATATGCAATATTTGATTGATCTAATTATTTGAATTGAGAAACGTTTCAGGAAAATAAACAAATACTACACACTTGGACAAAACTTGGAACTCAAGCAATCAAGCAAAGATGGATGAGGTCCTACAAGGCTTGAAGACTGTTGTACAAGAGTGTCTAGTGTTAATAGGGTAAATTAGGTAGACTTAATCATAATGAGTTCTCATATAGTATTTGCCAATAAATTATAAAATAAGTTTTATTCAATCAAATAATAAATCAATTGATCAATCAATTGAGCAATCGATTGTCTGACTCACAAAATAAAGGTTTCACTAAGTTAATCGATTGGGAAATCGATTACTTAAAGGTTTTATCAAAACCTGTGTTCTGTGTTTAAAAAAATCAATTGGACAATCGATTTGCACATCAATTGAGTAATTGATTTTGTGATTCACAGAACCAAGCTCATACTAAGTAAATCGATTAGCAAATCGATTATGAAAATACTTTTTCATCAGACATGTGTGTTCTGTGATCAACGAAATCGATTGGACAATCAATTGAAATAAGTTTCTTAAGTTGCAAGCTTTGCACTAATCGATTAGATAATCGATTGATAGATGTTTCTTGAGGTGCAAGCTTTGCATCAATCGATTAGGTAATCGATTGAAAGAATGAACTGGTTAATCATTTATCAGGAACATATTGCGTAATCGATTGGCATATCGATTTTAACTAAATAGCTAAGCTACTGTAACCAGCCAAATCGATTGGAGTAAGACATCTTAGTCACTGTGACCAGGAAAATTGATTGGAAAATCGATTGGAGTAAAACACCTTAGTCACTATGACCAGCCAAGTCGATTGACGAATCGATTGGAGTAACATGTCTAAGTTACAAGGAGTATTTAGTCCAATGCCAACTCGATTATGTTAATATATGAATCGAATGAGTAATCGATTGTTTTGACCTCATTGTTTGAACAAAATAAGTATAATCGATTAGTCAATCGATTCTGATACAAACTGAGTATCAGTCTCTGATAAGTGCATTAAAAGAATCGATTAGGAAATCGATTCGTTCCTATATTTTCAAGATTCAAGAAAAACAAGACACGCGATAATCGATTAGGTAATCGATTAAGCTGGTATTAAACTTAAAAATAAAATCGATTACGAAATCGATTTATATGTTGTTTTTTCTGAAAATATATAAATTGAATCAATCACAATTTTTCATAACAATCATAACACTTTTTCATAAATACAGAAGACTGAAAAACATCTTGAGAGAAAAATTGTTACAACACACAAATACTCATTGGCTAATACTTTTGTGTGAGATCTTATATTGTGATTGAGTCAATCTTCTTAGTATTCTTTAATTCTTTGTGAAAGAACATTTTCTGTAATTGAAATTTTGGAAATCCAGTAGTGTACACTGGTGGTTATCTTTTAGAATACTTGTGGTCATCTAAAAGAAACCTCAGCTTGATCTCGCTAGAGTTTGACGAGTAACTCTTAGGGATAAGTTGGTATTGTGATAGAAGTGATTGTGAGTTGGATGGATAGGTTGTGACGCTGGAAAGTCTGTAAAAAATATTCCTCAAAACATTCTAGTGAAAGGTTGAAATCTTTTGTAGATTTCAGGACTGGATGTAGGTTATCAAAGTGATAGCCGAACCAGTATAAAAATCCCTGGTGCACTATTTCCTCTCTCTCTTTACTTTTTATATTGATCTTTCATGTGATTGTGAAATTCCGCTGCAAATAAACTGTAAGAATCTTTTGCTGTTTTAAAATAGGAATTAATATTAAACAAGTAGGTTTTGATATTAATTCATCACTTAGGAAATAATTAGATAATCTTGTTCATGATATCGTATAAAATTTCCAAAGGATAGAAGCCCATATAACCAACACTTACTGGACAACAATAAGCCTAGGGAGGACAAAAATGACCTAAATGTTCCTCCAGTGACATAAAACACACCTATTGGGTGCACAAGATTGGTTAAAATCCCTAATTTGACTAGAATAAACCTAGAGAGGACGAAAAAGACCTAAATGTTCATCCAATGACACAAACACACCTATTGAATAACCTTTGATATTGCTTTTTTTAGACTCAGAGCGAACATTATTCATAATCATAGAGAGCCGAAAAAGACCTCTTGAGAGAAAAAGAGAAAGATCTCACAAACACTCAAATGAACCAACAGCTTCTTGTGTGAGATTCATTGCAAGTGATTGAAACCAAATCTGTACATCTTTTATTTTGTCTGTAACAAATACTCTGTAAAGAAAGAACTGATAAAAAATCCAGTAGTTTAAACTGGTAGCTATCTTTGTTATTGAGAAGACTCATCAAGAAGAAGCTTCACTGTGATCTTGGAAGAGTTTGGAGATAAACTCTGGGATACAGTGGTTGATCACAAATCCAGTAGGTGAAACTGGTGGCTATCTTGTTGCTGAGAGAATTCATCAAGAAGAATTCTCACTGTGATCTTGGAAGAGTTTGGAGATAAACTCTGGGATACAGTGGTTGCTAAATAGAATAGAGAGAGAGTTATAAGATTGATAGGCCAGGAGGGCTGGAACATCTGTAAAACACTCTAAGATTCTATTGGAAAAAGCCGAAATCGTTTTATTTCGGGACTGGACGTAGGTAGTTTGACAGACGGCTGAACCAGTATAAAAATCTTGGTGCATTCTTCTCTATTCCTTTCTCTTTACTATTTTCATTTTATGATTGTATGATTGTATGATTAATATTGTTTGACATGCATGTATCTTGATTAATCTGTAGAACTATTACTGTATAATCTTGACTAGTAATTGATCAATACATGTAAGTGTGAACCTTCGATTAGAATCAACTCCTTGGGACCGTGATTGATCATTAGTTTAATAAAAGTGTTCTTTTGTTAAATTGATTATCAATCTTGTTAATGTTTTTTTTAAAGACTGCCATAAACCTTTTTCATAAAAGTGAGGCCATATTTTTCCAAGCATTTTGTGTCATTGGATGAACATTTAGGTCATTTTCGTTCTCCCTAGGCTTATTCTTGACCAATTAGGGTTTTTAAACAATTTTGTGTGTCCATTAGGTGTGTTAGTGTAATTGGATGTGTTGGTTTTATGACTTCTATCCTTAGGAAGTTTTATACATCATTATCAAAAAGATTATCTAATTCTTTCCTAAGTGATGATTTAATATCAAAACCAACTTGTTTAATATAATACCTATTTTAACAGTAAAAGATTCAAACAGTTTATTCAAAATTAAGATTCAAGAATAAATTCATTAACAAGATAAAAAGTTTAGGGATAGAAAACTGTACACCATAGATTTTTTATACTGGTTCGGCTATCACTTTGATAACCTACATCCAGTCCTGAAATCTATAACAGATTTCAGCCTTTCACTAGAATGATTTGAGGAATTTTTTACAGACTTTCCAGCGTCACAGCCTATCCATCCAACTCACAATCACTTCTATCACAATACCAACCTATCCCTAAGAGTTACTCGTCAAACTCTAGCGAGATCAAGCTGAGGTTTCTTTTAGATGAACACAACCATCGTAAAAGGTAACCACCAGTGTAACACTACTGGATTTCTAAAAACAATTACAGAAGTTCTTTCAAAAAGAAACAAAAAGAAAACTAAGAAGAAGTGCTACATTCAGTCCTGAAATCTATAACAGATTTCAGCCTTTCACTAGAATGATTTGAGGAATTTTTTTACATACTTTCCAGCGTCACAGCCTATCCATCCAACTCACAACCACTTCTATCACAATACCAACCTATCCCTAAGAGTTATCGTCAAACTCTAACGAGATCAAGCTGAGGTTTCTTTTAGATGAACACAAGCATCCTAAAAGATAACTACCAGTGTAACACTACTGGATTTCTGAAAACAATTACAGAAAGTTCTTTCAAAAAGAAACAAAAAGAAAACTAAGAAGAAGTGACTCAATCACAATGAAAAAATCTCACACAAGGTAGTTTGCCAATGAGTATTTGTGAGATATAACAATCTTTCTCTTAATGTGTATGTTTTCAGTTTTCTGTGTTTATGAAAAAGTGTTATGATTTTTTTTAAAGATTGTGATTGAATCAATTTATAGTTTCAGAAAAACAACATAAATCGATTACCTAATCGATTATCGCGTATCTTGTTTTTCCTGAATCTTGAAAATATAAGAACTAATCGATTTCCTAATCGATTCTTTTTAACGCACTTATCAGAAACTGATACTCAGTTTGTATCAGAATCGATTGACTAATCGATTATACTTGTTTTGTTCAAACAACGAGATCAAAACAATCGATTACTCATTCGATTCATTTATTAACATAATCGATTTGGCAATGGGCTAAATTCTCCTTGTAACTCAGACGTTTTACTTCAATCGATTCGTCAATCGATTTGGCTTGTTATAGTAGCTTAGCTGTTTAGTTAAAATCGATGTGCCAACCGATTATGCAATATGTTTCTGATAAATGATTAACTAGTTCATTCTTTCAATCGATTACCTAATTGATTAATGCAAAGCTTGCAACTTAAGAAACATCTATCAATCGATTATCTAATCTATTAGTGCAAAGCTTGCAACTTAAGAAACTTATTTCAATTGATTGTCCAATCGATTTTGTTGATCACAGAACACATGTCTGATGAAAAAGCATTTTCATAATCGATTTGCCAATCGATTGACTAAGTATGAACTTGGTTCTGTGAATCACAAAATCGATTACTCAATTGATGTGCAAATCGATTGTCCAATTGATTTGTTTAAACACAGAACACAGGTTTTGATAAAAACCATTAAGTAATCGATTTCCCAATCGATTAACTTAGTGAAACCTTTATTTTGTGAGTCAGACAATCGATTGCTCAATTGATTTATTACTTGATTGATTAAAACTTATTTTATGATTTCATTGGCAAATACTATATGAGAAATCATTATGATTAAGTCTACCTAATTGACACTATTAACACTAGACACTTTTATACATCAGTCTTCAAGCCTCGTAAGACATCATCCACCTTTGCTTGATTGCTTGAGTTCCAAGTTTTGTCCAAGTGCGTAGTGTTTGATTATTTGCCTGAAATGTTTCTCAATTCAAATCATTAGATCAATCAAATAATGCATATACATTGTATGTTTGGAAATTATATCAAATCATGATCAAGGAGGCATATGTCTTACAATCTCCCCCTTTTTGATTAAATGACAAACATACAATTTAACCTTGTGTTTATAACTTTATAATAATAACTATTATTTAAAATCTCCCCCTGAATTTAGAATTCATGATTCATTTCAACAACATAAGCACAAGCTATTCACATTCATTCAAATTTGGTATTAGATTTTGATATCATAGCTTGCTATTCAAATTTATTAAAATCAGAGTATTAGAGCTTATTAAAATTTGGTATCAGAGTACACCTAACAGATTCAACATAAGAGTACATAAGCAGTTTCAAAGCACAAGAGTACATTTATTCAGTTTCAGAGCACAACAGTATAGAGCAGATAAGATTCTTTTTGATATCAGAGCATACTAATATCAGAGCAATATCATTCAGTATCAGAGCATTCAATTTAAACTCTTTAAGTTTGGTATATCAAAGCGCAGTACCAGAGCAATATCAGTGCTTTCACTTCCAGATTTGGTATGTATCAGAGTACAATGCATAAGCACATGAATTTGGTATATCAGAGTACATTATCAGATATTAATTTTGTATGTATCAGAGTGCATTATCAGATATTAATTTTGTATTATCATAGCAGCATACCCACAATTAATCAAGTTAGGTATCAAAATCAGATATCAAAATACAATAACAATATCTATCAGTCAATCAGAGCAATAGCACAAGTTAAATTTATCTATCAGTCAATCAGAGAAATAGCACAAGTTAAATTTGTTCATTTAAATTCTCGCCCTTTGTCATTGAATTCAAAAAGATATACAAGAGAGAATGATGAATCAAAAAGCTATCATAAGATATATACAAGAACATTACAAAGCAACAAAGAAAACAAAATCCTAAACAACTAATCTAGGGCTGCTCCTCATTATCACCAATGGGAGAGGTAGAGACTGATGTATTAGCCTCAGCAAGTGTCTCCTCACCATGAGGTTCAGTACTATCTATGTTGGTAGGATTTGGTTCTTCAGTTGCTTGATTGCCAATGTCAACAATTGTCTTCAAAGAGACATTTTGAGACCCAAGTGTTCTTGGATGGCATCAACATCTTGAACCATTGAGTTTAAAAGTTGCTTGGAGTTTCCTAAGAGAGGCTTCCACACTAGCATTGTGAGCAGCCTAGGACTCCATCAATTCCAGCAACTTAGTCAAAACCTCAGATTGGGTTTCAGCTGGCTCAGGTTGTTCAGCACTTGGTTGTGCCCTTGTCCAAATGCCATTGACCCGTTTCAATTGCATTTGATTTACAATCGATTCACCAAAGATTAGAGTAGTTTTTATTGATTCTTCATTGACACATGATACTTGAAGTGTCTCAGAATCTTTATGATTAGCTGAGGGTAGGGGAGCATCAGCTTTCCTTGTGCTGATTCCACCATGTTCATCAGCACAATCCATGCCCAGCTCATCTTGAGCTCCTTGTACATGCCCCAAAGTAGAATAATGTCCAGCCTCTGTACAACAGCATGGTTTCCTGATCGAGGTACTAACATCCTTGTTAGCACAAAATCGATTACTCAATTGATGTGCAAATCGATTGTCCAATTGATTTGTTTAAACACAGAAAACAGGTTTTGATAAAAACCTTTAAGTAATCGATTTCCCAATCGATTAACTTAGTGAAACCTTTATTCAAACAATCGATTGCTCAGGATGAACATTAAGGTCATTTTCTTCCTCCCTAGATTTATTTTATTAAAAATAGGTTTTTTTACCAATCTTATGCATCCAATAGGTGTGTTTGTGTTATTGGATTCACATTTAGGTCATTTTCGTCCTCCCTAGGCTTATTCTTGAACAATAAGGGTTTGTAACAAATCTTGTGCATCCAATAGGTGTGTTTGTGTAATTGGATGAACATTTAAGACATTTTCATCCTCCCTAGGCTTGTTATTGTCCAATTAGAGTTTTTTAACCAATCTTGTGCATCAAATAAGTTCATTTGTATCATTCGATGAACATTTAGTTCATTTTCGTCCTTTGTAGGCTTATTCTTGTCCAATTAAGGATTTTAAGCCATCTTGTGCATCCAATAGGGGTGTTTGTGTCATTGGGTGCACTTTTAGGTCATTTTTGTCCTCCCTAGGCTTATTCTTATCAAATTAGGGGATTTAATAAATCTTTGCATTAAATATGTTCATTTGTGTCATTGGATTAACATTTAGGTCATATTCTTTCTCCCTAGGCTTATTGTTGTCCAATTAGGGTTTTTAACCAATCTTGTTCATCCAATAGGTGTTTTTGTGTCATTGGATGAACATTTAGGTCATTTTCCGTCATCCCTAGGCTTATTCTTGTCCAATTAGGGTTTTTAAACAATTTTGTTCATCCAATAGGTGTGTTTGTGTCATTGGATGAACATTTATGTAATTTTCTTCCTCCCTAGGATTATTCTAGTCAAATTAGGTTTTTAACCAATCTTTTGCATCCAATAGGTGTGTTTGTGTCATTGGATGAACATTTAGGTCATTTTCGTCCTCCCTAGGCTTATTCTTATCTAATTAGGGTTTGTAACAAATCTTGTGAATCCAATAGGCGTGTTTGTGTCATTGGATGAACATTTAGGACATTTTCGTCCTCCCTAGGCTTATTCTTGTCCAATTAGGGTTTTTAACCAATCTTGTGTATCCAATAAGTTCATTTGTGTCATTCGATGAACATTTAGGTCATTTTCGTCATCCCTAGCCTTATTCTTGTCCAATTAGGGCTTTTAACCAATCTTGTGCATCCAATAGGTGTGTTTGTGTTATTGGATAAACATTTAGTTAATTTTTGCCCTCTCTAGGCTTATTCAACTCCAATTAGGGGTTTTAACTAAATCTTGTGCATCCAATAAGTTCATTTGTATTATTGGATGAACATTTAGGTCATTTTTGTCTTCCCTAGGCTTATTCTTGTCCAATTAGTGTTTTTAACCAATCTTGTGCATCCATTAGGTGTTTTGTGTCATTGGATGAACATTTAGGTCATTTTTGTCCTCCATAGGCTTATTCTCGTCCAGTTAGGGTTTTTAAACAATTTTGTGCATCCAATAGGAGTGTTTGTGTCTTTGGATGAACATTTAGGTCATTTTCACCTCCCTAGGCTTATTCTTGTCCAATTAGGGTTTTAACCAATCTTGTGCATCTAATAAGTACATTTGTATCATTGGATGAACATTTAGGTCATTTTCTTCCTCCCTAGGCTCATTCTTGTCCAATTAGGGTTTTTAACCAATCTTGTGCATCTAATAAGTACATTTGTGTCATTGGATGAACATTTAGGTCACTTTCTTACTCCGTAGGCTTATTCTTGTCCAGTTAGGATTTTAAAAAAATCTTGTGCTTCCAATAGGTGTGTTGTAAGTCGTGAGCTTCCTTGATCGTGTTTTTGATTTAATTCCCAAACAAACAGTACATATGAAAGTATGGAATCAATCGATTGACAAATCGATTGTAACAAAGTTTTTAAATCAGGATTAAGTTCTGTGATCCAACAAATCGATTGGGACATCAATTGAATTAGATTTCTGAAACTCCAAGTTTGGGGCAATCGATTAGGCAATCGATTGCAGTTAATCATTTATCAGAACTACTTTGAATAAATCGATTGGCACATTGATTTTGACAAAATAGCTGAGGTTCTATAACAATCACAATCGATTAGCAAATCGATTGACGTAAATGTCTGAGTCACTTTGATCAGCACAATCGATTGGAAAATCGATTGATGTAAAAGTCTGAGTCACTGTGATCAGCACAATCGATTGACGAATCGATTAAAGCTAATGTTTAAGTTATAAAAAGGATTCAGCTCATTGCCAAATCGATTATGACTGTGATTATGAAGTCGACTGAGCAATCGATTGTTTTGATCTCGTTGTTGGAACAAAACACCTATAATCGATTACTCAATCGATTCTGATACAATCATACTATTAGTTCTGATTTATGTATTAAAAGAATTGATTGGCAAATCGATTATTGCTTATATTATCAAGATTCAAGAAAAACAAGACATGCGAAAGTCGATTGGGCAATCGATTTACCTAGCTTTAAAACATTATAAAATCGATTGAGCAATCGATTGTCCTGGTGTTTTTCTGAATATATATAAGCAGATTCAATCACTTTTGAAAATAACTTTTCATAACACTTGAATAACTTTTGGAAAACTTTTTGATAACATTTGAATACCTTTGATAAACACTCTGAGAGAAAAGTTTTACAACACACAAAATATCCATTGGCTAAATACTTTTTGTGTGAGATACTATAGTGATTGAGTCAAAGTCTTGATATTCTTTAATTCTTTGAAAAGGACAATTTTTCTGTTAATTGAAGGTTTGGAAATCCAGTAAGGAAACTGGTAGTTATCTTTGTTGGTGTGCGATCATCAAGAAGAAGCTTTACCTAGATCTTGTGTGAGTTTGGCGATTAACTCTAAGGATCAGGTGATATTGAAACAAGAGTGAGTGAGTTAGATAGATAGGCTTTGTGGAAGCTGGACAATCTGTAAAAAGTTCTCAATTCATTCTATTGGAAAAGGCTGAAATCTTGTTCGATTTCAGGACTGGATGTAGGCTATCAAACTGATAGCTGAACCAGTATAAATCTTGGTGCACTTGTTTCTTATCCCTACTCTTATTTTGATATTACATAAATGCATATTCTTGAATGTATGAATTAATGATTTTATGTCTTGATTAACATTCTGAATTAAGCATTGTTTCTATTCTCATATATTGATAACATTGCAACTGTGTTAATCATTGCTCCTGAATATATTCCGCTACCGATCTTTGATAATTTGTTTAATAACTCTTGTAAGTACAGAAGTACGCCTAAGAGGGGGGGGGGGGGTGAATTAGGTGTTAGTAAATTTTCTTGTTTTTAGTGATATGGTAATCAGATTTTCTGAGTTTAAGAACAAGGCTTAATAACAAGTGCAGTAAGTAAATGAACACGATAAGATTTATCCTGGTTCCCCTTATAACCAAGGGTACGTCCAGTCCTCTTGCACACCACAAGAGATTAATCAACTACTTGTCAGAAAATGTACAATTCCCACCCTGGGATTCTTGCTACAAAACTTCTAACAATCTTTCTAAGATAGCACACCACTATCTTACTTGTACAAATGATACAATAAGGTTTGAATAAATCTAAGATGTGGTATATTGATAAACAACTCAATAGTAATTCAAGTACTTGAGAACTTTTTAGAATGATATGAAAATCTAATGCAAGTACTTAGAAAAATCAGAATTTTGTTCAAAGTTGTTCAAATGAATTAATTCAAGGATGGTTAATTTTTGATCTGAAGTTATGGGTTATTTATACTCCATAAAACATCCTTTCAGATTCGTGGCCATTGATCCAAGAGGTTTGATGAAAAATTACAATGTTCTAGAGGCATTCCAGATCTGAAAAATTGTAATGTTTCCAGGTGTATTCGAATACAGTATATGTGTATTCGAATACACATCTTTGTAACGTTTAAAAAATTCGAATTTTACACCTTGTATTCGAATACACATCAGTGTAGTCGAATACAGATCAATGTATTTTAGCCTCTGACTTAACTTGTATTCGACTACATATGAGTGTAGTCGAATACATTTGGCTACTGACTTAGCATGTAGTCGACTACAGATAGATGTAGTCGAATACACTTGGCCACTGACTTAGCTTGTAGTCGACTACAGATGCGTGTAGTCGAATACACCTTTTAAAGTTTTGCTTCTGACTTAAGTTGTATTCGAATACAACATGGTGTATTCGAATACACTTATGCAAATTGTCAAAAATATGATTTTAAATGATTTGTTAATGTTGTTTATGATTTTTGAAAACATGTTAAATGCATATGTAAATATGAATTGTTCTCAAGTATTTGAACTATTGATTTGTATCATATACCTTTATATTTACTCATTTATTATTTGGATTTGGAAGCTCATTCAAGATGGTTTGATCTTCTTTTTGATCTTGCTGCATTGTCCATAGTTGGTGGTCTTGTCGTCATCAAAAACATGTAGTTTACAACTCTCATATATTTAAACTAACAGAGGCCATTATTATTAACAATTGGCATCAAGAGCCTGTTCTTTGTGTAGACTAACTGTCATATAAGATAAAATGTCCTCTACAGATTTTCTAGGAGAAGGAGCATCATTGACAAGGCCTCCAGCATTCAATGGAGCATCATACATGTATTGGAAGGAGAGGATGTTGGTCTTTCTTGAAGCATGCAGCCTTGACGTTCTTGAAGCTGTTATAGATGGTCCTTTTGTACCAACCCTAGCTGGCACAGGTGAATCAGCAATTCCTAAGCCCAGATCAGACTGGTCTGAGGATGACAAGAAAAAGGTTGGATACAATGCTAAGGCTAAAAACATTATTACCTCTGCCTGAAGCGCCGACGAATTCTTTAGGGTGTCAAACTGCAAGACTGCTAAGGAAATGTGGGACACACTTCAGGAAACACGTGAAGGTACTACAGATGTCAAAAGGGCCAGAACAAATACTCTAATGCATGAGTATGAATTGTTCAACATGAAGAAGGATGAGTCAATCAATGACTTGCAGACAAGGTTCACTCATATCATCAACAATCTACATGCTCTAGGAAAAATCGTGGACAATGAGCAACAAATAGGAAAAGTAATGAGATGCTTGACAAGAAAATGGCAACCCAAGATCACTGCCATTGCTGAATCAAAGGATCTTGCAAACATGACCGTTGCCACTCTATTTGGAAAGCTCAGGGAGCATGAGATGGAACTGCACAGATTAGATGAGTCAGAACAACCTAATAGGAAAAGCAAAGGACTTTCACTGAAGGCTCAAACTCACAAAGTGAATCTGATGAAGAGCCTGAGATAGGTATGTTGGTCAGAAAATTCAAGAAATTTCTGAAAAAGAAAGATGGCAAGTCAAGAAAGCCCTCAAGCTTAAAGACTCATGACAACAAAATTACATGTTTTGAATGTGGGAAGACAGGACACATCAAATCTGAGTGCTTCCAACTACAAAACAAATACAAAACTTCGAAGGCTAAAGGCAATCAACCACCTTCTAAGACCAGAAAAGCTTACATTGCCTGGAACGATAATGATGAAGAGTCATCTGCATCTTCAGAAGATGAAGAAGCTAATCTTTGTCTTATGGCCAACACAGAATCAGATTCTGACAGTGAGGTAAGTTCTAAATCAAATCCATCTTATAATGAATTACATGATGCATTCAATGAACTTCATGATGAATATGTGAATGTACTCAAACAGTTAATTAGTACTAAGAAACTTTTAGAAGAAAAATGCCTGATGTATGATGAGATTAATTTGAAACATGAGTCTCTTAAAGACACAAATGAGAATCTGAAAAAGGAAACTTATGCACTAAAATGTGATGTAGCAAAGTTCAAAAGTGGTAAAAAAAATTTAGATATGCTTCTTGGAAACCAAAGCATATGCATTCAATTTAAATCTGGACTTGGTTATAGACAAAACAGGAATGTTAAAAAGTTTGTTAGATCTAAGCATATGCATGATATCTTCACTAAACCAAATCAGAATTCATCCCCCGCTGTTGTATGCCACTTTTGTTGTAAAAAGGGTCATAAGGTTTTTAATTGTAAATTGAAAAAACTGGCCAACAGAGGATGGAAACAGATTTGGAAAGTTAAGACACAAGTATTTGAAACTAATCCTCCAGGACCCAATTTAAATTGGGTACCTAAAACCAAAACTTGAATCATTTTTTGCAAATATGCTTGACATTCAGGACTCAATCATGGTGCCTAGATAGTGGATGTTCCAAGCATATGACTGGAGACAAGTCAAAATTCTTGTCTCTGAACTTAAAATATGGTGGATTTGTCAACTATGGTGACAATAACAAAAGGAAGATCCTAGGCATTGGAGATATAGGAAGCAAATCAACTGTTGTTATCAAGGATGTTTTGTTCGTCGAAGGTTTGAAACGCAATTTACTGAGTATTAGTCAGCTGTGTGACAAAGGATTTCAGGTACTCTTTACTTCTTTGTCTTGTACACTTGAGCATAGGGAAGTTAAAGGCATGAAATTGGCAGGTAAAAGAGTTAACAACATTTATATGATAGATTTTGATTCCTTACCTGCAAATGATATATCTTGCTTATTATCTAATGCTGATGAGAACTAGTTGTGGCATAAGAGAGTGGCTCATATTCATATGGACCACTTGAACAAACTAGTTAGTAACCAGTTAGTACTAGGACTCCCTAATAGAAAATTCTCTAAGGATAGATTGTGTGACTCATGCGAGAAGAGTAAACTAGTTAAGTCTTCTTTCCCCCCTATAGACTAGTTCAAACCAATAGGGTCTTACAGTTGGTACATATGGATCTTTTTGGTCCATCTCAGGTTAGAAGTTTTGGAGGAAACTTATATGGTTATGTGTGTGTAGATAATTACTCTAGGTATACTTGGACATTTTTTCTGACTCACAAGAGTGAGGCATTCTCAATTTTCAAAAAATTTGCTATTTTAGTTCAAAATGAGAAGAATCAGAAAATAATATCCATCAAGAGTGATCATGGTGGAGAATTCCAGAATGATTCCTTTAATACTTACTATGAACAGAATGGAATTCACCATATATACTCAGCCCCTAGAACTCCACAGCAAAATGGAGTAGTAGAGAGGAAGAATAGGTCCTTAGAGGAACTAGCTAGGACTATGCTTAAAGACTCAAATCTTCCTAAGTATTTCTGGGCTGATGCTATAAACACTGCCACACATGTAGTGAATAGAGTTCTTATTAGGCCTATACTTAGAAAAACTCCCTATGAGTTATACAAGGGTAGAAAACCAAACATCTCTTACTTTAGGGTCTTTGGATGCAAGTGCTTTGTGTTAAACAATGGCAAAGAACATCTAGGTAAGTTTGATCCTAAGGCAGATGAGGGTATCTTTCTAGGTTATTCCCAGTCTAGTAAGGCCTATAGAATCTACAATAAAAGAACCAAAACTATAGAGGAATCTGTTCATGTAAAATTTGATGAAATGTTCGCTGAAAACTTGAACAACACTCCTCCTATAGTTGGTAACTCATTGGATGATATTGTAGAATCTGAACCAATAGAACCTAGTTAACCTGTACCTCCAACCAACCTTGACTGTGTAGAACCTATTAGGGAAGGTGATTTACCTAAGGAATGGAAGTTTATCAAAAACCATCCCATAGAAACATTATTGGAGAGATTTCAAAAGGAGTTTCCACTAGAAAATCCCTCAGAGAATTCTGTAACTTTACAGCCTTTGCATCTCAAATAGAACCCAAAAACATAAAGGAAGCTCTTATGGATCATGACTGGATAGTTGCCATGCAAGAAGAGCTCAACCAGTTTGAGAGAAACAAAGTGTGGATATTAGTTCCAAAACCAGAAGATAAACATGTCATAGGAACTAGGTGGGTGTTTAGAAACAAAATGGATGAGAATGGTGTTATTACTAGGAATAAGGCTAGGTTAGTGGCCAAGGGTTACAACCAAGAAGAGGGAATAGACTATGATGAAACCTATGCCCCTGTAGCTAGACTAGAAGCCATTAGAATCCTGTTTGCTTATGCATGTATAATGGACTTTAAACTTTATCAAATGGATGTTAAAAGTGCCTTTTTAAATGGAGACATCCAAGAGGAAGTCTTTGTGAGTCAAACACCTGGTTTTGAAGATCCTAAGCTTCCAAATCATGTGTTTAAACTAACAAAAGCCCTCCATGGCTTGAATCAAGCTCCAAGAGCTTGGTATGAAAAGTTAAGCAATTTCCTCTTATAAGAAAATTTTTCAAGGGGAAATGTAGACAAGACACTTTTCATCAAAAGACAAGGAAAAGACATTCTATTGGTCTAAATTTATGTTGATGACATAATCTTTGGATCAACAAACAATAAGCTTTGTAAAGATTTTGAAAAATACAATGAAAGGAAGATTTGAAATGTCCATGATGGGAGAATTAACTTACTTCTTGGGATTTCTAATCAAACAAAGCAAGAATGGCATTTTCCTAAGTCAAACCAAATACTGTAATGATCTTTTAAAGAAGTTTGGTTTTGATAAGTTTAAATCCATTGATACACCTATGAGTCAAGCTTGTAATTTAGATAGAGATGAGAAAGGTAAAACTGTAGATGTGACTGTGTTTAGAAGCTTGATAGGATCCTTACTATACCTTACAGCTAGTAGACCAGACATTATGTTTAGTGTGTGCTTGTGTTCTAGATACCAAGCCAATCCAAAGGAATCCCATCTTAGTGCAGTCAAAAGGATTTTTAGATATCTTATAGGAACCAAGAATCTAGGTTTGTGGTATCCTGAGGGATCTACTTGCACTCTAGTTGGTTATTCTGATTCTGATTTTGCAGGATGCAAATTGGACAGAAAGAGTACATGTGGTACTTGCCAACTACTAGGGAACTCTCTTGTATCTTGGCATAGCAAGAAACAAAACAGTGTTGCACTCTCAACTGCTGAAGCTGAGTATGTAGCTGCTGGTAGCTGCTGTGCATAGATTCTTTGGATGCAACAACACCTCTCTGATTTTGGTGTTGATCTAGGTACAGTGCCTATTATGTGTGATAATACTAGTGCTATTAATATCACTAAGAACCCTGTCATGCATTCTAGAACTAAGCATATAGAGATTAGGCATCACTTCATTAGGGATCAATATCAACAGGGTAAGATCAAGCTTGAATATGTCAATACAACTGATCAGTTGGCTGATATTTTCACCAAAGCCTTGCCCAAGGACAGTTTCTTCTTTATAAGAATGAAACTTGGTATTATAGATCTCAATGAAATATGATCCATTTGACAAATCAATTTCTACATCGATTATTATGTGACCAGATAGGAAAAATGCATTACAAAATCGATTGTATAATCGATTTATGATGCATAGTGTTTTAAATTGTCAAATTGGAAACACGATAATCGATTGCATAATCGATTTTTGGTACTTAGTGGTTTATTTCTCTATGTCACAAACAATGGAATCGATTTCATAATCGATTTATCACATCTCAGAAGTCAGATTGTTGAAGCTTGGATTAACTCAATCTATTGGGAAATCGATTATAGATTTGGAAAAGTGTTTAAAGAATCGATTTGAAAATCGATTTGTTGGTCAAGATATCCACAAATTTGAGAAGTTTTCAAACCTCAAACCCGAGCATCGATTGGGAAATCGATTGGATCAGTTTTGTTTTATACCTGCTCTTATTTTTGAAGTTTTCTGAACTTATGAGGAAATCGATTTGGACATCGATTTAGTAAAGAAGGATCAATTAAGAAATCGATTGGGAAATCGATTTACAAGATGTCCATTGAGAAAAATTATAGCCATTGGAAGTGGGTGTAACAGATACTTTTCAAACAACGGTAACCTAATCGATTGGGGAATCGATTTGGTAAACCCAGAAGTGAAAAACAATCGATTGGGAAATCGATTCTGCACAGTTCTATATAAACCCTAAATCGATTTCTCAACCCATTTTCACCTTCACCTCTCAATTTTCTCACTGATACTCAATCTCTGATGCTTCTCAATCCTTCTCAGTCAATCATCTCAACAATCTTCTATATACAAACTACAATGGCACGCGTTAAACAAACTGCAAGGCGTCCATCATCTTCATCTAAATCAATTTCACTGGACTCATCTTCTACATCAAGTGGAAGAACACCTTCACCTCCACCTCCTTCACCTCCAGCCAAAAGAGTGTCCATACCTACTCACAAGGTATTGGCTAAGGATAAGGGAAAGGCTATTGCTACTTCTCAGGAACCTACTAAAAAGAGGAAAGCTCCTCCTACTGAAAAACTTATGGGTGATGCTATGAAGGGAACTACCCAGAAGAAGAAGAAGACTTCTCCTCAACCAAAGAAGGTTCTGCCTTCTAAAGATAAACAAGATGAAGACACTTCTCTTCCTTCTTCCTTCTTGAAAAGAAAAATCCAAGAGGCGAGGACTTTGGATTTCACATATTTTGATTCAAATGGTTTTACCTTCCAAAACCATTTGAGATTTCATGGGTTGGTGGATTTCCTTTCTTGCTCATTGGAAATTTACCTAAAGCTACTTAGAGCTTTTTACTCCACTTTCAAGATCACCAAAACTGGATTCACTGCTGAAGTCAAGGGCAAGAGAATTTCCATGACGTTTGACGAATTCTCTAAGCTGACTGGTTTACCATTCTATGGTCAACCTATTGATGGAAGAGTAGAAGATGCCTCTAATGATGAAGGATGGGAATCATCAGTGGACAAGCATGCGGCAACACAAGAACTGATGATCGAAGGATTTGTTTAGAAGGTATCCCTTCCAACAGGTCAAATGAAGGTTCATCACCGGATGCTCATGTACGTGCTAACACAAATTTTAGTACCTCGCGCCGGCAATCACGCAGTTGTACAGGGGCTGGATATCATCCTGCTATGGGGACTGTACAAAAAGCTCAAGATGAGCTGGGCTTGGACCGTGCTGCTGAATATGATCGAATCAGCACAAGGCAAGCACCTGCTACCCTATCCCCAGCTGGTTACAAAGATTCTGAGGCATTTCAAGGTGTCTCTGGCCAATGATGAATCTGTCAAAACCACCCTCACATTTGGTGAATCTATTGTCAACCAAATGCAACTGAAGTGCATCAACGGCATCTGGACTAGAGCTCAGCCGACTACTGATCATGCACAACCAAGTGTTGATCAAGCCCAACCAAGTTCCCAACCAACTGAACCAACTGGAGCATCATCTGATATTATGGCTAAACTACTGGAGCTGATGGAATCTCACGCTGCCCACAATGCAAGGGTGGAAGCCTCTCTTCGAAAGTTCCAATCAACTTTGAACTCTGTGGTTCAAGATGTGGATGCAATCCAGGAGCACTTGGGGCTCAAAATGTCTTTTGAAGACATTGCAGATATAGGCCAACAAGCAACCGAAGATCCAAACCCACCCAACCTAGATAGCTCTGAACCTCATGGGGAGGTGACACTTGTTGAGGTTAATACAGCAGTCTCTCCTTCTCCCGCTGATAATAATGAGGAACAACCCTAGATTAGTTGACTAGGTTTTGATTTCTTTGTTGATTTGTCATGTTCTAATATTGTTTTTGATATGCTGTTTTTGTAATTTTTTGTGTATATATCTTAAGTTCTTTTTTTGTTTAATCAATTCTCTCTTGTAATTTCTTTTTGTATTAAATGACAAAAGGGGGAGATTGGTTTAACTTGTGGTATTACATGATTGGCATCAAATTTGAACTTATATTTTTTATCATGTATATGATCTGATATACTTTGATATCATAATGCTCTGATATGATATTAGCTCTGATGTAATAATGTACCCTGTTTGTACTATGATAACATGTTGTGCTCATTTTTTTTGAAATGTATCATACATTCCAAAACTCAGAGGGAGATTTTGAAATAATCTCAAGGTTAAACTGTGTGTTTGTCATTAAATCAAAAAGGGGGAGTTTGTAAGTCATGAGCTTCCCTGATCATGTTTTTGATTTAATTCCCAAACAAACAGTACATATGAAATATTTGATTGATCTAATGATTTGAATTGAGAAACATTTCAGGCAAACAAGCAGACACCATACACTTGGAACAAAAGCTTGCAACTCAAGGAATCAACCAAAGTTGGAGGATATGCTTGAGAAAGATGCAAATATGTTTAGTGTAATTAGATGTCATAGTAGTTAGTTTAGTAGACTAATCAATATAATCTCATACTTAAGTCTTTGCCAATGAATATAAATCAATCAACTAATTAGTCAATTGATGAATCAATTGATAAATGGATTGTCTGAATCACTACATGAATCGATTGGGCAATCGATTAGTTAAAGGTTTTTAGTAAAACCTGAGTTCTGGGCTAAATCCAATCAATTGGACAATCGATTGAGCAATCGATTTTGCAAATCACAGAACCAACCATGTATGGAATCAATCGATTGACAAATCGATTGTAACAAAGTTTTTAAATCAGGATTAAGTTCTGTGATCCAACAAATCGATTGGGACATCAATTGAATTAGATTTCTTAAACTCCAAGTTTGGGGCAATCGATTAGGCAATCGATTGCAGTTAATCATTTATCAGAACTACTTTGAATAAATCGATTGGCACATTGATTTTGACAAAATAGTTGAGGTTCTGTAACAAGCACAATCCATTGGCAAATCGATCGACGTAAATGTCTGAGTCACTTTGATCAGCACAATCGATTGGAAAATTGATTGATGTAAAAGTCTGAGTCACTGTGATCAGCACAATCGATTGACGAATCGATTGAAGCTAATGTTTAAGTTACATAAAGGATTCAGCTCATTGCCAAATCGATTATGACTGTGATTATGAAGTCGATTAAGCAATCGATTGTTTTGATCTCGTTGTTGGAACAAAACACCTATAATAGATTACTCAATCGATTCTTATACAATCATAGTATCAGTTCTGATTTATGTATTAAAAGAATCGATTGGCAAATCGATTGATGCTTATATGATCAAGATTCAAGAAAAACAAGACATGCGAAAGTCGATTGGGCAATCGATTTACCTAGCTTTAAAACATTATAAAATCGATTGAGCAATCGATTGTCCTAGTGTTTTTCTAAATATACATAAGCAGATTCAATCACTTTTGAAAATAACTTTTCATAACACTTGAATAACTTTTGGAAAACTTTTTGATAACATTTGAATACCTTTGATAAACACTCTGAGATAAAAGTTTTTACAATACACAAAATATCCATTGGCTAAATACATTTTTGTTTGAGAAACTATAGTGATTGAGTCAAAGTCTTGATATTCTTTAATTCTTTGAAAAGGACAATTTTCTATAAATTGAAGGTTTGGAAATCCAGTAAGGAAACTGGTAGTTATCTTTGTTGGTGTGAGATCATCAAGAAGAAGCTTTACCTAGATCTTGTGTGAGTTTGGCGATTAACTCCAAGGATCAGGTGGTATAGAAACAAGAGTGAGTGAGTTAGATAGATAGGCTTTGTGGAAGCTGGACAATTTGTAAAAAGTTCTCTATTCATTCTATTGGAAAAGGCTGAAATCTTGTTGGATTTCAGGACTGGATGTAGGCTATCAAACTGATAGCTGAACCAGTATAAATCTTGGTGCACTTGTTTCTTATCCCTACTCTTATTTTGATATTACATAAATGCATATTCTTGAATGTATGAATTAATGATTTTATGTCTTGATTAACATTCTGAATTAAGCATTGTTTCTATTCTCATATATTGATAACATTGCAACTGTGTTAATCATTGCTCCTGAATATATTCTGCTACCGATCTTTGATAATTTGTTTAATAACTCTCATATCTTTAAACTATCAGAGGCCATTATTATTAACATGTGTTTGTGTCATTGGATGAACGTTTAGAAAAATTTCGTCCATCCTATGCTTACTTTTGTCCAATTAGGGGTTTTAACCAATCTTGTGCATCCAATAGGTGTTTTGTGTCATTGGATGAACATTTTGGTCATTTTTGTCCTCCCTAGGCTTATTCTTGTCCAATTAGGGTTTTTAACCAATCTTGTGTATCAAATAAGTTCATTTGTGTCATTCGATGAACATTTACGTCATTTCGTCCTCTCTAGGCTTATTCTTGTCAAATTAGGGCTAATAACCCATCTTGTGCATCCAATAGGTGTTATTGTGTCATTGGATGAACTTTTAGGTCATTTTTCTCCTCCCTAGGCTTATTCTTGTCCAATTAGGGTTTATAACAAATCTTGTGCATTTAATATGTACCATTGTGTCATTGGATTAACATTTAGGTCATTTTCTTTCTGCCTAGGCTTATTATTGTCCAATTAGGGTTTTTAACCAATCTTGTGCTTCCAATAGGTGTTTTGTGTCATTGGATGAACATTTAGGTCATTTTCGTCCTCCCTAGGCTTATTCTTGTCCAATTAAGGTTTTTAAAACAATCTTGTGCATCCAATAGGTTGTTTGTGTCATTGGATGAACATTTATGTCATTTTCGTCCTCCCTAGGTTTATTCTTGTCAAATTAGGTTTTAACCAATCTTGTGCATCCAATAGGTGTGTTTGTGTCATTGGATTCACATTTAGGTCATTTTCGTCCTCCCTAGGCTTATTCTTGTCCAATTAGGGTTTGTAACAAATCTTGTGCATCCAATAGGTGTGTTTGTGTCATTGGATGAACATTTAGGTCATTTTCGTCCTCCCTAGGATTATTCTTGTCCAATTAGGGTTTTTAACCAATCTTGTGCATCCAATAAGTTCATTTGTGTCATTCGATGAACATTTAGGTCATTTTCGTCATCCCTAGCCTTATTCTTATCCCAATTAGGGTTTTTAACCAATCTTGTGCATCCAATAGGTGTATTTGTGTCATTGGATTAACATTTAGGTCATTTTCGTCCTCCCTAGGCTTATTCTTGTCCAATTATGGTTTTAACCAATCTTGTGCATCCAATAAGTTTATTTGTGTCATTGGATTAACATTTAGGTCATTTTTGTCCTCCCTAGGCTTATTCTTGTCCAATTAGGGTTTTTAACCAATCTTGTGCATCCATTAGGTGTGTTTGTGTCATTGGATGAACATTTAGGTCATTTTCGTCCTCCATAGGCTTATTCTTGTCCAATTAGGGTTTTTAAACAATCTTGTGCATCCAATAGGTGTGTTTGTGTCATTGGATGAACATTTAGGTCATTTTCGTCCTCCCTAGGTTATTCTAGTCCAAATTAGGGTTTTTAACCAATCTTGTGCATCCAATAGGTGTGTTTGTGTCATTCGATGAACATTTAGGTCATTTTCGTCCTCCCTAGGCTTATTCTTGTCCAATTTGGGTTTTCAACCAATCTTGTGCATCCAATAAGTTCATTTGTGTCATTGGATTAACATTAAGGTCATTTTCGTCCTCCCTAGGCTTATTCTTGTCCAATTAGGGTTTTTAACCAATCTTGTGCATCTAATAAGTACATTTGTGTCATTGGATGAACATTTAGGTCATTTTCTTACACCCAAGGCTTATTCTTGTCGAGTTAGGGTTTTTAACCAATCTTGTGCATCCAATAGGTGTGTTTGTGTCAATGGATGGACATTTAGGTCATTTTCGTCCTCCATAGGCTTATTCTTGTCCAATTAGGGTTTTTAACCAATCTTGTGCATCCAATATGTCTTTTGTGTCATTGGATGAACATTTTGGTCATTTTCGTCCTCCCTAGACTTATTCTTGTCCAATTAGGTTTTTAACCAATCTTGTGCATCCAATAGGTGTTTTGTGTCATTGGATGAACATTTAGGTCATTTTCGTCCTCCCTAGTTTTATTCTTGTCCAATTAGTGTTTTTAACCAATCTTTTGCATCCAATAGGTGTGTTTGTGTCATTGAATGAACATTTAGGTCATGTTCGTCCTCCCTAGGTTTATTCTAGTCAAATTAAGGATTTTAACCAATCTTGTGCATCCAATAGGTGTGTTTGTGTCATTGGATTCACATTTAGGTCATTTTCGTCCTCCCTTGGCTTATTCTTGTCCAATTACGGTTTTTAAACAATTTTGTGCATCCAATAGTGTGTTTGTGTCATTGGATGAATATTTAAGTCATTTTCGTCCTCCCTAGGCTTATTCTTGTCCAATTAGGGTTTTTAACCAATCTTGTGCATCCAATAGGTGTGTTTGTGTCATTGGATGAACATTTCGGTCTTTTTCGTCCTCTATAGGTTTATTCTAGTCAAATTAGGGTTTTTAACCAATGTTGTGCATCCAATGTTGTGTGTCATTGGAGGAGCATTTAGGTCATTTTTTTCCTCCCTAGGCTTATTCTTGTCCAGTTAGGGTTTTAACCAATCGGTTCATCCAATAAGTTCATTTGTGTCATTCGATGAACATTTACGTCATTTTCGTCCTCTCTATGCTTATTCTTGTTCAATTAGGTGGGCTTTTAACCCATCTTGTGCATCCAATAGGTGTGTTTGTGTCATTGGAGGAACTTTTAGATCATTTTTGTCCACCCTAGGCTTATTCTTGTACAATTAGGGTTTTTAACATATCTTGTGCATTCAATAAGTTCATTTGTGTCATTGGATTAATATTTAGGTCATTTTCGTCCTCTCTAGGCTTATTCTTGTCCAATTAGGTCTTTAACCCATCTTGTGCATCCAATAGCTATTTTGTGTCATTGGATGAACATTTTTGTCATTTCGTCCTCCCTAGGCTTGTTCTTGTCCAATTAAGGTTTTTAACCAATCTTGTGCATCCAATAGATGTGTTTGTGACATTCGATGAACATTTAGGTCATTTTCATCCTCCTTAGGATTATTCTTGTCCTATTAGGGTTTTTAACCAATCTTGTGCATCCAATAAGTTCATTTGTGTCATTCGATGAACATTTAGGTTATTTTCGTCCTCCATAGGCTTATTCTTGTCCAATTAGGGTTTTTAACCAATCTTCTGCATCCAATCGGCGTGTGTTGTGTCATTGGATTCACATTTAGGTCATTTTCGTCCTCCCAAGTCTTGTTTTTCTTGAATCTTGAAACTACATATACTAATCGATTACCTAATCGATTATTTTAATACACTTTTCAGAAAATTATGTGTAGACTTATATATGAATCGATTGCATAATCGATGTCAGGAGTTTTGTTCTAGTAATGAAATAAAACTAATCGATTACTTAGTCGATTCACTAAGTCACATAATCGATTCAATAATACACATAATCGATTTGCCCACATACTAAGGGTTCCCTGTGATTTCAAATTTTTGTTGCAATCGATTTGCTAATCGATTGGGTTTAAAACAGGAACTTAGTTAATTTCAAGTAAATCGGAGTGCCAATCGATTTGGTAGCATGTTTCTGAAAAGGCTTTTACCAATTGGTTTAGCTGAATCGATTGCCTAATCGATTGATACCAAACTTGTCATGATTGAATTTTTCACAATGGATTGTCCAATCGATTGTGTATGTCACATGCCATGTTACTTGTGAAATTTTTATTACGACATCGATTTGTCAATCGATTAGCTTAGTAAATGGATTGTCCCTGTGACTTGCCCAATCGATTACTCAATCGATTTATTCAATCATATTTTAGTCTTTGTGATTTGCACAGTCGATGTGCCAATCGATTAGCATACTAATCAGCTTGCCTCTGACTTGCACAATTTTTATTACTGATTGTGCCAGTCGATGGCCTAATCGATTGTGTAACCACATGTTTCCTTACAATTCCAACTTTTGTTGATTTCTTGAGTTCCAAGCAATTGTCTCAAGTATGTAGGGTTGAGTTGTTGTTCCTGAAATCTTACTCAGTTAAAATGTTAGATTTATCATATGATGTATGAACATTGTATGTTTGTTAATTATGTCAAAATTAGGATTAAGAGGACTAAAGTCCAACAATCTCCCCCTTTTTGCATAAGTGACAAGCATACAATTTTAACTTGAGTTGAGCATTTCAAGATATAATATTAACAACAGATATATTTTCATAGCATCATATGTACCAGTATCAGATCATAATATTAGAATATCAGAGTATAAGTACACATGCTATATAACAATATCATAGTCATTTTAAATAAGTCATTAGTCATCAGAGTATCAAATATGCAGCAGTATAAGTAGTGTAAAATACAAGTTATAAACAAACAGGTTATAATATCTCTGTATCAACAAGTTATAATTTCTCTCTCCCTTTGCCAGTTAATGCAAAAAGCAGTAAACGGAGAGAGTATTAAAACAAGTTTTCCTCCCCCTATGTTAGTAAACATATGCATTGGGGATACTAATGATGTCAAAGCAACCAAATATCAGTGTATCAGAGCAAAAACTATATGCAGCTTAAACATAGTATGGCAATATAAGTCAGAGAACAAATGAATGAACGTGCTCATATGTCATATATATATAAAAAAAAAAAACAAGACATTACATCACAACAAAGAACTTAAAAACCTGAACTAGGCTATTCCTCACTATTAGCGAAGGGAGAGGCAGAGACCGCTGTATTACCCTCAGCAGGTGTCTCCTCAACGTGAGGTTCAGAACTATCTAAGGTAGTGGGGTTTGGTTCCTCTGTTGCTTGCCGGCCGATATCCGCTATATCTTCAAAGGATAGCTTGAGGCCTAGATGAGCTTGTATTGCATCAACATCAGTAGCCTTGCCTTTATCCTTGGCAAGTATCTTATGAGTGGGAATGGGAACCCGTTTAGACATTGTTGGTGGGGGTTCGCCCACTTGACGATGAAGATGGTGAAGGAGTTCGGGTTTGTGTTTGCTTAACACGTGCCATAAGTGTAATGAAGTATGTTTGAATGTAGATAGAAACCAAGAATGATTGCCGAAAACAGAGTAGAGAAATAGCAGTTAGATGAAATAAATTCTGGAAGCAATTGAGAAGAAATCGATTGATAACTGTTCCTTTTTAAATCTTCAGACGCGTCAATCGATGTCCCAATCGATTATATTACCGTTGCTGGGGAATCACAATCGATTTAGTAATAATTGCATCTAACGGCTAGTAAAAAACAAGTCACAACGGTCATAACTTGAATCGATTCCCAAATCGATGTCCTTTATTTACTCAATCGATGTCCAAATCGATTTCTTTAAACTGGAGAAATGAAATATTGAACCAATCGATTTCCAAATCGACGCTCGGGCTTGAGTCTCGAAACCATTTCAAAATTTTGAAGTCTGGGGCCAACGTAATCGATTTCCAAATCGATTCTTTAAACCAAAACAAATACTGACTATCGATTACCCAATCGATTGAAAAAGGAGAAATTCAAGCACCAGAAGCTTCCTATGTCAGAGTATGAGCTATACGTTTATGCCATAACCAAGTCTCATCTGGAAGCCTTTATCACATAGTTGGCTTGTATCCTATGTCACCAACACCACTTATTTGACAAAACCTTCTTTCTTGAATGTTAAAGACAAGAATTTAGACTTGTCTCCTGTCATGTGCTTTGAGCATCCGCTATCTAGGTACCAAGGGTGCCTATTGGATGTCAAGCACACCTGCAACACACACTTAAAAATTGATTTTAGGTACCCAATTTAAATTGGGTCCTGGGAGGTCAGTTTCAAAATATTGTCTTTGCTATCCAAATCTGTTTCCGTCCTTTATTGGCTAGTTTTTTTTAGTTTGCAATTAGAAACAAAATGTCCCTTTCTGCAACAGAAATGACATGAACCAGTAAAGGATGAATGTTGATTTGATTTAGTAAAGATGTCATACATATTCCTTGAAATAGCAGATTTTTTACTATGTTTGACATTTCTGTTTTGCATATAACCAATACCGCATCTAGTGTTATTCCTTTTAACATGCATATTTGGTTTACATCCAAGACCAGATTTTACATTAACATGTCTCTGATTGCTAAGTATGACATTCAGTTTATCTTTACTACTAGCAAACTTCACTAAATCAGACTTTAATGATGCAACATGTTTTTCAAGTTCAATGCATCTTGCAGATTTGTCATGTGAATCCTTTTTCAGTTGTTCATACAAGTTTTCAATTTCTTTATGATCATTTTTCATTTGTTCACAAATCATACATTGTTTTTCAAGCATTTTCTTTGTACTCATTAACTGTTTAATAGAATTCACATACTCATCATGCAGTTCATTGAATGCTTCATGTAGTTCATCATAAGAGGGATTAGATTGAGAATTTACCTCACTTTCAGATTCTAAGTCTGTGTTTGCCATAAGACATAGATTTGCTTCTTCTTCTGAAGAGGCAGAGGATTCTTCGTTGTCACTCCATGCAATATATGCTCTTCTGGTTTTGTGAGCTGGTTCCTTGCCTTTAGTATTTGTAGTCCTATTTTGGTCTTGCACCTTGTGACACTCAAACTTTATATGCCCTGTTTTACCACATTCATAACAGGTGATTGTCTTGCTGTCACTAATCTTAGAACTTGATGGCTTTTTGAACTTGTTGTCTTTCTTTTTACAGAAATTTTTTTAAAATTTTTGACAAGTAAACCAATCTTAGGCTCTTCGTCAGTCTCACTACTTGACTCATCTGAGCAACTTTCTTGTTCAAACTTTGATTGATATGTTTGGGCTTTCAAAGACAGTCCTTTTCTTTTCCTGTTCTCTTGTTCTGACTCATCTAGTGTGTGCAACTCCATCTCGTGCTCCCTGAGCTTTCCAAAAAGTGTTGCAATGTTCATTTTTGCCAGGTCTTTTGATTCAGCAATAGCAGTTATCTTGGGCTGCCATTCTCTTGTTAAACACCTCATGATTTTTCCTATTTGCTGTTCATTTTCTACATGTTTTCCCAGGGCATGTAGATTGTTGATGATGTGAGTAAACCTAGTCTGCAGATCACTGATTGATTCATCTTTCTTCATGCTAAACAATTCATATTCATGCATGAGTGTATTAACTCGAGCTCTTTTCACATCTGTGGTGCCTTCATGTGTTTCCGGAAGAATGTCCCACATTTCCTTTGCTGATTTACTGTTTGATACCCTGAAGAATTCTTCTGCACACAAAACAGATGTTATAATATTTATTGCTTTAGCATTATAACCTACTTTCTTTTTGTCATCCTCAGACCATTCGGATCTGGGTTTAGGGATTAGTAAATCATCAGTTCCAGCAATTTTAGGAATGTAGGGTCCATTTTCAACAGCATCTAGAATATCAATACCACTAGCTTCTAAAAATATTAGCATCCTATGTTTCCAATACATGTATGCGGTTCCATTGAAGGCAGGGGGCCTTGCAAGTGAAGCACCTTCTCCTAGAAATCAAACTGAGGCCATGAACTTTTATGAGAATTACTCTAAAAAAGGTAGGCTCTTGATGCCAATTGTTGGAAAAATATGGCCTCACTTTTATGAAAAAGGTTTATGGCAGTCTTTAAAAAAAACTTTAACAAGATTGATAATCAATTTAACAAAAGAACACTTTTATTAAACTAATGATCAATCACGGTCCCAAGGAGTTGATTCTAATCGAAGGTTCACACTTACATGTATTGATCAATACATGTAAGTGTGAACCTTCGATTAGAATCAACTCCTTGAGACCGTGATTGATCATTAGTTCAATAAAAGAGTTCTTTTGTTGAATTGATTATAAATCTTGTTGAAATATTTTAAAAGACTGTCATACACGTTTTTTAAACCTTTTTATAAAAGTGAGGCCATATTTTTTCAACACAAAACACCTATTGGATGCACAAGATTGGTTAAAACACCGTAATTGGACGACAATAAGCCTAGGGAGGACGAAAATGACCTAAATGTTCATCGAATGACACAAATGAACTTATTGGATGCACAAGATTTGGTTAAAACCCTAATTGGACAAGAATAAGCCTAGGGAGGACGAAAATGACCTAAATGTTCATCCAATGACACAAACACACCTATTGGATGCACAAGATTGGTTAAAAACCCTAATTGGACAAGAATAAGCCTAGGAGAGGACGAAAATGACCTAAATGTTCATCCAATGACACAAACACACCTATTGGATGCACAAGATTGGTTAAAAACCCTAATTGGACAAGAATAAGCCTAGGATGGACGAAATTGACCTAAATGTTCATCCAATGACACAAATGTACTTATTGGATGCACAAGATTGTTTAAAAACCCTAATTGGACAAGAATAAGCCTAGGGAGGACGAAAATGACCTAAATGTTCATCCAATGACACAAACACACCTATTGGATGCACAAGATTGGTTAAAAACCCTAATTGGGCACAAGAATAAGCCTAGGGAGGACGAAAATGACCTAAATGTTCATCGAATGACACAAATGAACCTATTGGATGCACAAGATTGGTTAAAAACCCTAATTGGACAAGAATAAGCCTAGGGAGGACGAAAATGACCTAAATGTTCATCCAATGACACAAATGACACTTATTGGATGCACAAGATTGGTTTAAAAACCCTAATTGGACAAGAATAAGCCTAGGGAGGACGAAAATGACCTAAATGTTCATCCAATGACACAAACACACCTATTGGATGCACAAGATTGGTTAAAACCCTAATTGGACAAGAATAAAAACTAGGAGGACGAAAATGACCTAAATGTTCATCCAATGACACAAACACACCTATTGGATGCACAAGATTGGTTAAAAACCCTAATTGGACAAGAATAAGCCTAGGGAGGAATGAAAATGACCTAAATGTTCATCGAATGACACAAATGAACTTATTGGATGCACAAGATTGGTTAAAACCCCTAATTGGACAAGAATAAGCCTAGGAGGACGAAAATGACCTAAATGTTCATCCAATGACACAAACACACCTATTGGATGCACAAGATTGGTTAAAACCCTAATTGGACTAGAATAAGCCTAGGATGGACGAAAATGACCTAAATGTTCATCCAATGACACAAACACACCTATTGGATGCACAAGATGTTGTTTAAAAACCCTAATTGGACAAGAATAAACCTAGGGACGAAAATGGACGAAAATGACCTAAATGTTCATCCAATGACACAAATGTACTTATTGGATGCACAAGATTGGTTAAAAACCCTAATTGGACAAGAATAAGCCTAGGAGGACGAAAATGACCTAAATGTTCATCCAATGACACAAACAACCTATTGGATGCACAAGATTGGTTAAAAACCCTAATTGGACTAAGAATAAGCCTAGGAGGACGAAAATGACCTAAATGTTCATCCAAATGACACAATGACACTTATTGGATGCACAAGATTGGTTAAAAAACCCTAATTGGACAAGAATAAGCCTAGGAGGACGAAAAATGACCTAAATGTTCATCCAATGACACAAACACACTTATTGGATGCACAAGATTGGTTAAAAACCCTAATTGGACTAAGAATAAGCCTAGGGAGGACGAAAATGACTAAATGTTCATCGTCCAATGACACAAACACACCTATTGGATGCACAAGATTGGTTTTAAAACCCCTAATTGGACAAGAATAAGCCTAGGGAGGACGAAAATGACCTAAATGTTCATCGAATGACACAAATGACTTATTGGATGCACAAGATTGGTTAAAAACCCTAATTGGACAAGAATAAGCCTAAGGAGGACGAAAATGACCTAAATGTTCATCCAATGACACAATGACACCTATTGGATGCACAAGATTGGTTAAAAACCCTAATTGGACAAGAATAAGCCTAGGGAGGACGAAAATGACCTAAATGTTCATCCAATGACACAAACACTTATTGGATGCACAAGATTGGTTAAAAACCCTAATTGGACAAGAATAAGCCTAGGAGGACGAAAATGACCTAAATGTTCATCCAATGACACAAATGAACTTATTGGATGCACAAGATTGGTTAAAAACCCTAATTGGACAAGAATAAGCCTAGGGAGGACGAAAATGACCTAAATGTTCATCCAATGACACAAACACACCTATTGGATGCACAAGATTGGTTAAAAACCCTAATTGGACAAGAATAAGCCTAGGATGGACGAAAATGACCTAAATGTTCATCCAATCGAATGACACAAATGAAAACTAATTGGATGCACAAGATTGGTTAAAAACCCTAATTGGACATGAATAAGCCTAGGGAGGACGAAAATGACCTAAATGTTCATCCAATGACACAAACACACACTATTGGATGCACAAGATTTGTTACAAACCCTAATTGGACAAGAATAAGCCTAGGGAGGACAAAAAATGACCTAAATGTGATCCAATGACACAAATGAACTTATTGACACAAGATTGATTAAAAACCTAATTGGAACAAGAATAAATCTAGGGAGGACGAAAATGACCTAAATGTTCATCCAATTACACAAACACACCTATTGGATGCACAACAAAATTGTTTAAAAACCCTAATTGGACAAGAATAAGCCTATAGAGGACGAAAATGACCTAAATGTTCATCCAATGACACAAACACACTATTGGATGCACAAGATTGGTTTAAAAACCCTAATTGGACAAGAATAAGCATAGGGAGGACGAAAATGACCTAAATGTTCATCGAATGACACAAAAACAACTTATTGGATGCACAAAGATTGTTTAAAAACCCTAATTGGACAAGAATAAGCCTAAGGAGGACGAAAATGACCTAAATGTTCATCGAATGACACAAACACACCTATTGGATGCACAAGATTGGTTAAAAACCATAATTGGACAAGAATAAGCCTAGGAGGACGAAAATGACCTAAATGTTCATCCAATGACACAAAACACCTATTTTATGCACAAGATTGGTTAAAAACCCTAATTGGACAAGAATAAGCCTAGGGAGGACGAAAAATGACCTAAATGTTCATCCAATGACACAAACACACATATTGGATGCACAAGATTGGTTAAAAACCCTAATTGGACAAGAATAATCCTAGGAGGACGAAAATGACCTAAATGTTCATCCAATGACACAAATGACCTATTGGATGCACAAGATTGGTTAAAAACCCTAATTGGACAAGAATAAGCCTAGGGAGGATGAAAATGACCTAAATGTTCATCCAATGACACAAACACACCTATTGGATGCACAAGATTGGTTAAAAACCCTAATTGGACAAGAATAAGCCTAGGGAGGACGAAAATGACCTAAATGTTCATCCAATGACACAAACACACCTATTGGATGCACAAGATTGGTTAAAAACCCTAATTGGACAAGAATAAGCCTAGGGAGGACGAAAATGACCTAAATGTTCATCCAATGACACAAACACACCTATTGGATGCACAAGATTGGTTTAAAAAACCCTAATTGGACAAGAATAAGCCTAGGGAGGACGAAAATGACCTAAATGTTCATCCAATGACACAAACACACCTATTGGATGCACAAGATTGGTTAAAAACCCTAATTGGACAAGAATAAGCCTAGGGAGGACGAAAATGACCTAAATGTTCATCCAATGACACAAATGAACTTATTGGATGCACAAGATTGGTTAAAAACCCTAATTGGACAAGAATAAGCCTAGGGAGGACGAAAATGACCTAAATGTTCATCCAATGACACAAATGAACTTATTGAATGCACAAGATTTGTTAAAAACCCTAATTGGACAAGAATAAGCCTAGGGAGGACAAAATGACCTAAATGTTCATCCAATGACACAAACACACCTATTGGATGCACAAGATTGGTTAAAAAACCCTAATTGGACAAGAATAAGCCTAGGGAGGACGAAAATGACCTAAATGTTCATCCAATGACACAAATGAACCTATTGGATGCACAAGATTGGTTAAAAACCCTAATTGGACAAGAATAAGCCTAGGGAGGACGAAAATGACCTAAATGTTCATCCAATGACACAAACACACCTATTGGATGCACAAGATTGGTTAAAACCCTAATTGGACAAGAATAAAGCCTAGGGAGGACGAAAATGACCTAAATGTTCATCCAATGACACAAATGACACCTATTGGATGCACAAGATTGGTTAAAAACCCTAATTGGACAAGAATAAGCCTAGGGAGGACGAAAATGACCTAAATGTTCATCGAATGACACAAACACACCTATTGGATGCACAAGATTGGTTAAAAACCCTAATTGGACAAGAATAAGCCTAGGGAGGACGAAAATGACCTAAATGTTCATCCAATGACACAAATGAACTTATTGGATGCACAAGATTGGTTAAAAACCCTAATTGGACAAGAATAAGCCTAGGAGAGGACGAAAATGACCTAAATGTTCATCCAATGACACAAACACACCTATTGGATGCACAAGATTGGTTAAAAACCCTAATTGGACAAGAATAAGCCTAGGGAGGACGAAAATGACCTAAATGTTCATCCAATGACACAAACACACCTATTGGATGCACAAGATTGGTTAAAAACCCTAATTGGACAAGAATAAAGCCTAGGGAGGACGAAAATGACCTAAATGTTCATCCAATGACACAAACACAACTTATTGGATGCACAAGATTGTTTAAAAACCCTAATTGGACAAGAATAAGCCTAGGGAGGACGAAAATGACCTAAATGTTCATCCAATGACACAAATGACACCTATTGGATGCACAAGATTGTTTAAAACCCCTAATTGGACAAGAATAAGCCTAGGGAGGACGAAAAATGACCTAAAATGTTCATCCAATGACACAAACACACCTATTGGATGCACAAGATTGGTTAAAAACCCTAATTGGACAAGAATAAGCCTAGGGAGGACGAAAATGACCTAAATGTTCATCCAATGACACAAATGAACTTATTGGATGCACAAGATTGGTTAAAAACCCTAATTGGACAAGAATAAGCCTAGGGAGGACGAAAATGACCTAAATGTTCATCCAATGACACAAACACACCTATTGGATGCACAAGATTGGTTAAAAACCCTAATTGGACAAGAATAAGCCTAGGGAGGACGAAAATGACCTAAATGTTCATCCAATGACACAAGATGCACAAGATTGGTTAAAAACCTAATTTGGACAAGAATAAGCCTAGGGAGGACGAAAATGACCTAAATGTTTCATCCAATGACACAAACACACCTATTGGATGCACAAGATTGGTTAAAAACTCTAATTGGACAAGAATAAGCCTAGGGAGGACGAAAATGACCTAAATGTTCATCCAATGACACAAAACACCTATTGGATGCACAAGATTGGTTAAAAACCCTAATTGGACAAGAATAAGCATAGGGAGGACGAAAATGACCTAAATGTTCATCCAATGACACAAACAACCTATTGGATGCACAAGATTGGTTAAAACCCTAATTGGACAAGAATAAGCCTAAGGAGGACGAAAATGACCTAAATGTTCATCCAATGACACAAACACACCTATTGGATGCACAAGATTGGTTAAAAACCCTAATTGGACAAGAATAAGCCTAGGGAGGACGAAAATGACCTAAATGTTCATCCAATGACACAAACACACTATTGGATGCACAAGATTGGTTAAAACCCTAATTGGACAAGAAATAAGCCTAGGGAGGACGAAAATGACCTAAATGTTCATCCAATGACACAAACAACACTTATTGGATGCACAAGATTGGTTAAAAACCCTAATTGGACAAGAATAAGCCTAGGGAGGACGAAAAATGACCTAAATGTTCATCGAATGACACAAAACACACTTATTGGATGCACAAGATTGGTTAAAAAACCCTAATTGGACACAAGAATAAGCCTAGGGAGGACGAAAAATGACCTAAATGTTCATCCAATGACACAAACACACCTATTGGATGCACAAGATTGTTTAAAACCCTAATTGGACAAGAATAAGCCTAGGGAGGACGAAAATGACCTAAATGTTCATCCAATGACACAAACACACCTATTGGATGCACAAGATTGGTTAAAACCCTAATTGGACAAGAATAAGCCTAGGGAGGACGAAAATGACCTAAATGTTCATCATCCAATGACACAAATGAACTATTGGATGCACAAGATTGGTTAAAAACCCTAATTGGACAAGAATAAGCCTAGGGAGGACGAAAATGACCTAAATGTTCATCCAATGACACAAACACACCTATTGGATGCACAAAATTGGTTAAAAACCCTAATTGGACAAGAATAAGCCTAGGGAGGACGAAAATGACCTAAATGTTCATCCAATGACACAAACACCTATTGGATGCACAAGATTGGTTAAAAACCCTAATTGGACAAGAATAAGCCTAGGGAGGACGAAAATGACCTAAATGTTCATCCAATGACACAACACAACTTATTGGATGCACAAGATTGGTTTAAAAACCCTAATTGAACAAGAATAAGCCTAGGAGGACGAAAAACCATGACCTAAATGTTCATCCAATGACACAAACACACCTATTGGATGCACAAGATTGGTTAAAACCCTAATTGGACAAGAATAAGCCTAGGATGGACGAAAATGACCTAAATGTTCATCCAATGACACAAATGAACTTATTGGATGCACAAGATTGTTAAAAACCCTAATTGGACAAGAATAAGCCTAGGGAGGACGAAAATGACCTAAATGTTCATCCAATGACACAAACACACCTATTGGATGCACAAGATTGGTTAAAAACCCTAATTGGACAAGAATAAGCCTAGGGAGGACGAAAATGACCTAAATGTTCATCCAATGACACAAATGACACTTATTGGATGCACAAGATTGGTTAAAAACCCTAATTGGACAAGAATAAGCCTAGGGAGGACGAAATTGACCTAAATGTTCATCCAATGACACAAACACACCTATTGGATGCACAAGATTGGTTAAAAACCCTAATTGGACAAGAATAAGCCTAAGGAGGACGAAAATGACCTAAATGTTCATCCAATGACACAAACAAACCTATTGGATGCACAAGATTGGTTAAAAACCCTAATTGGACAAGAATAAGCCTAGGGGAGGACGAAAATGACCTAAATGTTCATCCAATGACACAAACACACTATTGGATGCACAAGATTGGTTAAAAACCCTAATTGGACAAGAATAAGCCTAGGGAGGACGAAAATGACCTAAATGTTCATCGAATGACACAAACACACTTATTGGATGCACAAGATTGGTTAAAAACCCTAATTGGACAAGAATAAGCCTAGGGAGGACGAAAAATGACCTAAATGTTCATCCAATGACACAAACACAACCTATTGGATGCACAAGATTGGTTAAAAACCCTAATTGGACAAGGAATAAGCCTAGGGAGGACGAAAATGACCTAAATGTTCATCCAATGACACAAACACACTTATTGGATGCACAAGATTGGTTAAAAACCCTAATTGGACAAGAATAAGCCTAGGGAGGACGAAAATGACCTAAATGTTCATCCAATGACACAAATGAACTATTGGATGCACAAGATTGGTTAAAACCCTAATTGGACAAGAATAAGCCTAGGGAGGACGAAAAATGACCTAATGTTCATCCAATGACACAAACACCTATTGGATGCACAAGATTGGTTAAAAACCCTAATTGGACAAGAATAAGCCTAGGGAGGACGAAAATGACCTAAAATGTTCATCCAATGACACAAACACACCTATTGGATGCACAAGATTGGTTAAAAACCCTAATTGGACAAGAATAAGCCTAGGGAGGACGAAAATGACCTAAATGTTCATCCAATGACACAAATGAACTTATTGGATGCACAAGATTGGTTAAAAACCCTAATTGGAACAAGAATAAGCCTAGGGAGGACGAAAATGACCTAAATGTTCATCCAATGACACAAACAACTTATTGGATGCACAAAGATTTGGTTAAAAACCCTAATTGGACAGAATAAGCCTAGGGAGGACGAAAATGACCTAAATGTTCATCCAATGACACAAACACACCTATTGGATGCACAAGATTGGTTAAAAACCCTAATTGGACAAGAATAACACCTATTGGAGGACAAAAAATGACCTAAATGTTCATCCAATGACACAAATGACAAACCTATTCCATGCACAAGATTGGTTAAAAAATTGATAATTGGACAAGAATAAGCCTAGGGAGGACGAAAATGACCTAAATGTTCATCCAATGACACAAAAACACCTATTGGATGCACAAGATTGGTTAAAAACCCTAATTGGACTGGAATAAGCCTAGGGAGGACGAAAATGACCTAAATGTTCATCCAATGACACAAACACACCCTATTGGATGCACAAGATTGGTTTAAAAACCCTAATTGGACAAGAATAATCCTAGGGAGGACGAAAAATGACCTAAATGTTCATCCAATGACACAAATGAACTTATTGGATGCACAAGATTGGTTAAAAAACCTAATTGGACAAGAATAAGCCTAGGGAGGACGAAAATGACCTAAATGTTCATCCAATGACACAAAACACACTATTGGATGCACAAGATTTTGGTTACAAAACCCTAATTGGACAAGAATAAGCCTAGGGAGGACGAAAATGACCTAAATGTCATCCAATGACACAAACACACTTATTGGATGCACAAGATTGGTTAAAAACCCTAATTGGACTAGAATAAGCCTAGGGAGGACGAAAATGACCTAAATGTTCATCCAATGACACAAACACACCTATTGGATGCACAAGATTGGTTAAAAACCCTAATTGGACAAGAATAAGCCTAGGGAGGACGAAAATGACCTAAATGTTCAATCCAATGACACAAATGAACTATTGATGCACAAGATTGGTTTAAAAACCCTAATTGGACAAGAATAAGCCTAGGGAGGACGAAAATGACCTAAATGTTCATCCAATGACACAAACACACCTATTGGATGCACAAGATTGTTAAAAACCCTAATTGGACAAGAATAAGCCTAGGGAGACGAAAATGACCTAAATGTTCATCCAATGACACAAATGACCTATTGGATGCACAAGATTGGTTAAAAACCCTAATTGGACAAGAATAAGCCTAGGGAGGACGAAAATGACCTAAATGTTCATCCAATGACACAAAAATACACTTATTGGATGCACAAATTGGTTAAATAAAAATTGGACTAGAAATAAGCCTAGGGAGGACGAAAATGACCTAAATGTTCATCCAATGACACAAACACACCTATGAATGCACAAGATTTGTTAAAACCCTAATTGGACTAGAATAAGCCTAGGGAGGACGAAAATGACCTAAATGTTCATCCAATGACACAACACACCTATTGGAGACACAAGATTGGTTAAAAACAATTGGACAAGAATAAGCCTAGGGAGGACGAAATGACCTAAATGTTCATCCAATGACACAAACACACCTATTGGATGCACAAGATTGGTTTAAAAACCCTAATTGGACAAGAATAAGCCTAGGAGGACGAAAATGACCTAAATGTTCATCCAATGACACAAACAACACTATTGGATGCACAAGATTGGTTAAAAACCCTAATTGGACAAGAATAAGCCTAAGGAGGACGAAAATGACCTAAATGTTCATCCAATGACACAAATGAACTTATGGATGCACAAGATTGGTTAAAAACCCTAATTGGACTAGAATAAGCCTAGAGGACGAAAATGACCTAAATGTTCATCCAATGACACAAACATGACTATTGGACGCACAAGATTGGTTAAAAACCCATAATTGGACTAGAATAAGCCTAGGGAGGACGAAAATGACCTAAATGTTCATCCAATGACACAAATGCTTATTGGATTGCACAAGATTGGTTAAAAACCCTAATTGGACAAGAATAAGCCTAGGGAGGACGAAAATGACCTAATGTTCATCCAATGACAACAAACACGCTATTGGATGCACAAGATTAGGTTAAAAACCCTAATTGGACAAGAATAAGCCTAGGGAGGACGAAAATGACCTAAATGTGAATCCAATGACACAAATGAACTTATGAATGCACAAGATTGGTTAAAAACCCTAATTGGACAAGAATAAGCCTACGGAGGACGAAAAGACCTAAATGTTCATCCAATACACAAACACAGTATTGGATGCACAAGATTGGTTTTAAAAACCCTAATTGGCAAGAATAAGCCTAGGGAGGACGAAAATGACCTAAATGTTCATCCGAATGACACAAATGACCTTATTGGATGCACAAGATTGGTTAAACAACCCTAATTGGACAAGAATAAGCCTAGGAGGACGAAATTGACCTAAATGTTCATCAAATGACACAAACACGCCTATTGGATGCACAAGATTGGTTAAAAACCCTAATTGGACACAGATAAACCTAGGATGGATGAAAATGACCTAATGTTCAACGCCAATGACACAAATGTACTTATTGAATGCTCAAGATTTGTTAAAACCCATAATATGACAAGAATAAGCCCATGGAGGACGAAAGATGACCTAAAATGTGATCCAATCACACAAAAGCACCTATTGGATGCACAAGATGGGTTAAAAGCCCTTAATTTGGACTAGAAGAAGGCTAGTGAGGACTAAAATGACCTAAATGTTCATCAATTACACAAACAACACCTATTCGATGCACAAGATTGTTACAAACCCTAATGGACAAGAATAAGCCTAGGGAGACTAAATGACCTAAATGTGAAGGAATGCACAAATAACTTCGTCCAGATGACCTAAACATTCGATGTACTGATTGGAGTGCACAAGATTGGTTTAAAACCGTAATTGGACAAGA
>PGWS01036978.1:0-40157 GCA_002896235.1 Cicer reticulatum | reverse complement strand
TTTTTTTAGAATGAAACATGCATGGATAATTTTTTGGCTGCTCTGTAATAAATGTTGAAGAAGGGGAAAAGAACCAATGAAGGAAATTATTGGTAGTTTTCCATTCAAGTAGTCACATTAAAAATGAATGATTTTTGTTTAATTTAATGTTTTTGGTAAAGAGGATTTTTTTAATTTGATTACTAAAATTGAAGGTGAAATTGTTCCAATCCCACAAATGTGAGCCACACAAGGTAAATATAATTTAATTAAACGTTTATATATAATATACATATTTATTATATATTTGGTTATAAATAAATTATTTATATAATAAAAATAAAAATAAAGTTATGAATATTTTATATATAAATTAATAAATAATTTAAATGAACTATCTAGAGAATTTTTAGAAATTAATTGAAAAATTATGATGTAGATTTATCTTAGTATATAAATTCAATTATTAAATCCAAATAAACCATTGCTGACCACATAATTAAATATAATATTCACTCTTCTTATATATATATATATATATACTGCAATTGGAGAGCACGATTGGGATATTCCCTCTATATTTCAAAAGAAATGGAGTTATACATAACAACTCGTGTTACATATGCAAACTTAAGAATTAGACATTAAATTATGTCAACTTTAGTAAAAATATATATATTTTAATTTGTTTATATTTGCGTGCCTTGCAATATTTATTGGAACATGTGTGATGAATGAGAATGCATGTGAGAAGAAAAAGAAGGAATGGCCTTAAAGAGATCATATTTGCTACTGATCGAAGAGAAAAATATAGGAAACTAGCTAAATGTGTGTCACCACACAGATTCCTCTAATTCAATATTTATGGTAGAAGAATGTGAACCCCACAGGACCCAAAGTTACGATAAAAGAAGCAACATGTCTATTTCAACTTTTGTCTCACAGGAAAATATCATTTTCACATTGCAAAATTAAAGTTTACTTTAATAATTAATAATGTTTTAGTATGTGTTTTAGGTTAATCGGTTTAATAATGTTTTAGTATGTATTTTAGAATTAATCAGTAAAATTTCAAAATTATAAAATAAATATTATATTTTTAATTTTAATTTCAATCTCTAAATTATGAGTGTGAATTTTTATAATATTTATGTTTTTTTTCTTCACTTTCCTTTCATTTAAACAAATAGTGTTTTGATAGAGATTAATTTTTGTTTTTGCAAGTGCTTGTCAAAAGATGATTTGCTTCTAATTAGTGAAACTTGTTAAAAATATACTATAAGTGTTTTTGATGTGACCGATCGATAAGTTAAAGAATATTTGAGGATAACTCATCAATGAAAATTAGTAGATCGAAAAAGTTAGATCGGAGAACACAAGGGACACACCACTATCTAATGTCTTAATCAATCATGTAATCTCACCAAAAAGAATCCACTAGACGAGGCCCAAAGAAAATTACTATGCATATGACCATCAAATTTTGGTTTGAAAAATAACTACTTCAATTTTTTTCATTGAAAACTTTTGGTTCAGAAAAAAGACTATTGAATTTTTCAACCATGAAATTTCTTATTTAGTTTTTTTAATATTATGTTTTTAGCTAAATATCATCAGTGGTCCCTTAACTTAATTTCAGTTAATATTTTAGTCATTTATCTTTTTTTTCTCTCCCGATTTGGTCATTTATTTTAATTTTAAGTAATAATTTGATATTTTATGTTTTAAAATGTCAACAATATTATCCTTATTTTTTGTAAAAATTCAAAAAATTCATAAAAAACTTCAAATAAACTCATAAAACTAATTATCATCCTTAATATAATGTAATTTCATCAAATTCATAACTTAAATCTTTAAATAGATTCGTATTTTTCATCTACAACAACATCAAATAAAGAATGACAACTATGAGTTTATTTGAAGATTTGAGTTACGAATTTGATTAAATTAGTTTATATTTACAACAGTATAATTAATTTTTTTGGATTTTGTTTAAAAAATTTTGATTGAAATTTTAATTTTTTGTAAAAAAAAAGGATAACATTGTTGACGTTTTTAAAACATAAAAGATCAAATTGTCACTTAAAATTAAAACAAATGACTAAATCGAAAAAAAAAAGATAAATGACTAAAACGTTAACTGAAATTAAGTTAATGGATCACAAGTGGTATTTAGCCTATATTTTTTTTACATTTGTTTTCACAATCTAATTCTTTTTCCATTGCCTTTTTTGTAGTGCCAGAAGAAGAGGAGCAAACAATACCATTTACTGGATACCACATTTAACGAGAGAGCAACTCTTGAAAAAAAATGAAGGAAGGAGCAACAATTAATCGATGAACACTTGGAATAGGAGAAAGTTATTGCAATTTCAACAAAGTATACTGAATTGATATAAGTAATAATTAAATGGTAAATCGAAGATTGAACTCAATAATTGTGTTATACTATCAAATAAAATTTTAATTTACTAAATTGAACAAAATATTTTCAATTTGATTAGACTTTTCGAACTAATAAGAATAAAATTATAAATTTATAATTAATAAAAATGTTATGGGTGAGTTTCACTGTGAATCCTATCTTTTAGCTCTAATTTAAATCTGTTGTTTCATTTCCAACAAAACCTAATTATTGAATTCATTCAATAAGTTTCTAACGATTTCCAAGAGTTTTCATTCTTAATCCCTTGGTGATTGAATGTTTAATCTCAATTTTAATCCCTATAACATTTATGATCATATATTTCATATACAATTGTTGGACAACGAGATCTTATTGCATGATGTAGTTTAAATAAGCGCAAAAAAAATGACATTTCAGTAAATTTTAGACTAAAATTTTATTCGTGGGACTAAAACTGAGGATAAATAAAATGGAAGAACTATTTTCCTGATTCAGTTAAAATAGGGGGGCTAAAACTGCAATTAAGTCAAATATTTAAGTAAGCGTATTAGACATATTTAATTTTTGAGGTTTAATATCTTGTAAAAAATACTTAAGAAATTATAGTTCATAATTTTTTTTAATTGAAGGAAGATGGAAAACATTTTAAATTAATGAGATACTAAAAATATTTTTTGAACACGTCATTTAAAGTTAAAAAAGATACACTCAAATAAGTAAATAAATATTTTTGTTAAAATTAATTTTATAATTATAAATTTCAAACTTATGATAATATATTCTAAGGCATAGATAAATATGTAGTAGATAAAATAAACAAAGATAGAAAAATTATTCTTAGAAAAATATAATTTAAAAATCTAGTCAAATAAAATGATAAAGTTTTAAAAGTGATTCAACAATTTGAATATAATGCCTAATACAACAAATTTACAAATTATAATTAGAGTTTAATTGTCATAATTTATCGGTGTAAAAATGTTGTATATTATCAGCATACTGGGATCATTCATATGTGCGACTTTAATAATAATTTAAAAAAAAATAATTTTAATGATTAAATGTCGGTATATGTAAAATATCTTTACACTATTAATGTGTACTAATTAAATCCTGTATATTAACATTTAAATATTACAAAAAATGATTTTATAAAGTTTATTTCTTTGTCTATAAATTAGTACATATCACTTTAACATACGACTCACTATAAGATATCTCCTTTGTTTTTCTTTGTAAGCCAAACTTAGTTGTAATGACCACATTGTGGAAGATGTTTTTCAAATTATTGGTTTAAGTCATTGCTATTATAGGTTCTTTGGCTGGTAACTCTCAAAGCGTACGAACTCAACAATTACCACCTTGTTGTCCACCTTTTGGAGTTTGTGACCCAATTATTTGTCCTAGAACTCCATGTTGTCGTCCATGTTGTTGCCCTCCAGTTTGTGATTTCCGACCCTAAAACTTCAAAGCTATTACATTATATATTTACACAAATCACAATGTATTAAATAAAACTCAATCTCATATATGTAATAATTGCATCAATAAGAATGAATAAAAGAATTATATGTTCTTGTCCTCTATTATAATTTGTCTTTTCTTTTCATCCAAAAATTGTTTGCCTTTTTGAATATTTTGTGACTATATATAAAAATTAAATAAATTTTTAATTCACGTACATACAAAGATTAAATTTGTTGTTTTGATTTGGCTATAACCATCCTTGTCAATTTCCTGCAAAAAAAAAAAAAAAAAAGAAAAGACTATATAATGTTTTTAGATTTCTTTTAGTCCATACTTTATTTTATTTTCTTAAAGTTAGTGTTTAATTCATTTCTCAAATAAAATATTAAATCATCTAAAACTAAAATGTTCTAATTATCAAATTTAAAACTAAAACTAAAAAGGAAATCAAAAGAAGTTTTTACGATAATTGATTATATCATTATTTTTAAGTTTAATATGTTTTTGTGTTTATAAATATTTTGTTATGATTTTAGTCTCTATAAATATTTTTTTTTCATTTATACCATTGTCAATTATAATGTTTTTAAAAAAAAAAATTGTGAATCTTTTTTAGTAAAACAATAGTGACATGATCAATTTTGGATGGAGTGCCACAATATGATTGTTTTAACGGTTATTGATCAGATAACATTTAAATTTATTTGTTATCTTCATTTAATTATTTAATTAAAAACTTAAAATTAATTAATTAATAAACAAGTTATCATAATAAATGCTCAATAATCTTCATCTTCAACCCAAGTTTTTTAATAAAAAACTCACCAACCTTCATCTCAATCCTAATTTTTTCATCTTCAAATCACAAGTTTTGTAATTAAATATTTAAGCATATTAGACATATTTAATTTGTGAGACTTAAAATCTTGTAAAAAATAATTTAGAAATTATAGTTTATAATTTTTTTTTTTGAATTGGAGAGGAAGATGAAAAACCTTTTAAATTAAAGTGACACTATTTTTTTTTAACTCTGTCATTTAAAGTTAAAAAGATACACTCTCAAAAGTGAATAAATAATTGTTGAAATTTAATTTTTTAAATATAAATGTAATACTTATAATAATATATTCATAGACATAGATAAATATGTAGTAGATGAAATAAATAAAAATAGAAAAGTTATTCTTAGAAATTATCATTAGAAAATCTAGTCAAATAAAATAATAAAGTTTTAAAAGTCATTCAAGATTTGAATATAATACCAAATATAATAAATTTATAAATTATATAATAGAGTTTAATTGTTATGAGCTATCAGTGTAAAATGTTTACACTCTCAACATATTATAATTATTCATATATATGACTTTAAAAATAATTATAAAAATAATTTTAATGATTAAAAGACAATATGTATAGAATATATTTGCACTATAATTGTATACTAATTAAATCTTATATATTAACATTTAAAAATTATTAAAAATGATATTTTAGAGTATTGTTATTTCGTCTATAAATTAATACGCATCGCCTTAACATATAATTCACTATAAGATATTTCATTTGTTTTTATTTGAAAACCAAACTTAGTTGTAATGGCCACTTTGTGGAAGATGCTATTCAAGTTATTGGTTTTAGTCATTGCTATTATAGGTGTTTTGGTTGGTAACTCTCAAGGCGCGCAACAATTACCACCTTGTTGTCCACCTTTTGGAATTTGTGACCCAATTATTTGTCCTAGAACTCCATGTTGTATCCCATGTTGTTGACCTCCACCGTGTGGTTTCCAACCCTAAAACTTCAAAGCTCTTACATTATATTTACACCAATCATTATTTAAATAAAACTCAATCTCATATATGTAATAATTGCATCAATAAGAATGAATAAAAGAATTATAATTTCTTGTCCTCTATTATAAATTTGTCTTTTCTTTTCATCCAAAAATTTGTTTGCCTTTTTTTGAATATTTTGTGACTTATATTAATAAAAATTAAAATAATTTTTAATTCACGCAACAATACTAAAGATTAAATTTGGTGTTTTGATTTGACTATAACCATCCCTTGTCAATTTCCTGCAAAAAAAAAAAAAAAAGACTATATAATGTTTTTAGATTTTCTTTTAGTCCATACTTTATTTTAATTTCTTAAAAGTCAGTGTTTAAATTCATTTCTCAAATAAAATATGTAAATCATCTAAAAAACTAAAATGTTCTAATTTATCAAATTTAAACTAAACAAAAAAGGAAATCCAAAAGAAGTTTTTACGATAATTGATTATATCATTATTTTAAGTTAAATATGTTTTTGTGTGTTTATAAATATATTTTGTTATGATTTAGTCTCTATAATATTTTTTTCATTATACCATTGTCAATTATAATGTTTTAAAAAAAAATTGTGAATCTTTTTTAGTAAAACAATAGTGACATGATCAATTTTGGATGGAGTGCCACAATACGACTGTTTAACAGTTATTGATCAGATAACATTTAAAATTTATTTGTTATCTCATTTAATTATTTAATTAAAAACTTAAAATTAATTAATTAATAAACAAGTTATATAATAAATGCTTAATAATCTCCATCTTCAACCCCAAGTTTTTTAATAAAAAACTCACTAAGCTTCATCTTCAATCCTAATTTTTTCATCTTCAAATCACAAGTTTTGTAATTAAATATTTAAGCATATTAGACATATTTAATTTGTGAGACTTAAAATCTTGTAAAAATAAATTTAGAAATTATAGTTTATAATTTTTTTTTTGAATTGGAGAGGAAGATGAAAAACCTTTAAATTAAAGTGACACTATTTTTTTTTAACTCTGTCATTTAAAGTTAAAAAGATACACTCTCAAAAGTGAATAAATAATTGTTGAAATTTAATTTTTTAAATATAAATGTAATACTTATAATAATATATTCATAGACATAGATAATATGTAGTAGATGAAATAAATAAAAATAGAAAAGTTATTCTTAGAAATTATCATTAGAAAATCTAGTCAAATAAAATAATAAAGTTTTAAAAGTCATTCAAGATTTGAATATAATACCAAATATAATAAATTATAAATTATATAATAGAGTTTAATTGTTATGAGCTATCAGTATTTAAATGTTTTACACTCTCAACATATTATAATTATTCATATATATGACTTTAAAAATAATTATAAAAAAAATAAATTTTAATGATTAAAAGACAATATGTATAGAATATATTTGCACTATAATTGTATACTAATTAAATCTTATATATTAACATTTAAAAATTACTAAAAATGATATTTTAGAGTATTGTTATTTCGTCTATAAATTAATACGCATCGCCTTAACATATGATTCACTATAAGATATTTCATTTGTTTTTATTTGGAAACCAAACTTAGTTGTAATGGCCACTTTGTGGAAGATGCTATTCAAGTTATTGGTTTTAGTCATTGCTATTATAGGTGTTTTGGTTGGTAACTCTCAAGTTATGATTTTAGTCTCTATAATATATTTTTTTCATTTATACCATTGTCAATTATAATGTTTTTTAAAAAAAATTGTGAATCTTTTTTAGTAAAACAATAGTGACATGATCAATTTTGGATGGAGTGCCACAATATGACTGTGTAACGGTTATTGATTAGATAACATTTAAAATTTATTTGTTATCTCATTTAAATATTTAATTAAAACTTAAAATTAATTAATTAATAAACAAGTTATATAATAAATGCTCAATAATCTTCATCTTCAACCCAAAGTTTTTTAATAAAAACTCACCCACCCTTCATCTTCAATCCTAATTTTTTTAATCTTCAAATCACAAGTTTTGTAATTAAATATTTAAGCATATTTTTAAATTAAAAGTGACAATATTTTTTTTTTAACTCTGTCATTTAAAGTTAAAAAGATACACTCCAAAAGTGAATAAATAATTGTTGAAATTTAATTTTATAAATATAAATGAATACTTATAATAATATATTCATAGACATAGATAAATATGTAGTAGATGAAATAAAATAAAAATAGAAAAATTATTCTTAGAAATTATCATTAGAAAATCTAGTCAAATAAAATAATAAAGTTTTAAAAGCCATTCAAGATTTGAATATAATACCTAATATAATAAATTTATAAATTATATAATAGAGTTTAATTGTTATGAGCTATAATGATTAAATGACAATATGTGTAGAATATATTTGCACTATAATTGTTATACTAATTAAATCTTATATATTAACATTTAAAAATTACTAAAATGATATTTTAGAGTATTGTTATTTCGTCTATAATTAATACGCATCGCCTTAACATATGATTCACTATAAAATATTTTATTTGTTTTTATTTGTAAACCATACTTAGTTGTAATGGTCCTACTGTTTGTCTCTGTTCACAATCCTTTCATTCTTTCTCTTCCTCCTTCCAATTCCACCATAAAATCTATCTCAATCTTCTCTTTGCTCTTTCTCTTTGAATCATTTCTCTTTTCTCTTTGTCTCTGAATCACTCCACCCTTGCAACTCTTGAATGAATCGTTTATGGTTTCTCCTAAATCAGAAAAACACACCTAATCGTTCCTATTATATTCGCTCTTTCTCTCTGAATCGTTCCTCTTCTCTCTTTCTCTCTGATTTGGTCTATTCCTTTCACACAAAGACTTCATTTGAGGGCAAGATTACATGTTCGAAAGGTAACTAAAAACCCTAACCCACTACTTTTGTTTCAGGTAAAATCTCCACCTTACATTTTCTATATTGTTTTATGAATAACTTTGTAGGTATTATTGAAGCTCTCTGTCAAGCTATGAGATTCAAATGAAGATGTTGTTGCCTAAATGTGATTTTAAGGTAAATAAGTTTCATCTCTATACATTTCTTTTACAAAGGTTGAAGAAGCATTTCTCAGTTATTTAGTTATGTCGTCGGTAACTAGATTTTTCAACATGTGTGCTATTTGTATGTGTTGTTGCGTTTAAATAAATAAGTAGGGAAAAGATATGCAACTAAAGCTTAAACCTGATTTGAGTCGATTTGTGAATTTTTTAGTGAAATTAATTGATAGTGAATTTGTGAATAAATAAGTAGGACCTCTGTTTATATTGGATAGACTGGAATAACAATAAGAGCAAACCAAGTCTAGCTGTCACAGGGTATTAATTCAGTTCTGATATACGTATTGTATAGTTGAGTTTCAGTTTGGTGTATTTGTGGTTGGGTGATCTAGTTCTTGGTCTAAGATTCTAAATGGCCTTATTAGAAAGAAGAAAAAAACTTATTGTAATGTTCTATTGTTAGAGTACTGCTTGTACTGAATATATTATAAAGAACCTTATATACCTTTTGCTATTTAAAAAAAAGAAGACTAATTCTTCTTTCTTTGTATTTGGTTTTAAACTTCATGAAATTCTCTAGCACTTTATGTGTCTTTCCTTCAATTTTTGATTTATGCTTCTTAGATGACAAGGATTAAAAAGCAGTCAACATTTTTGCAAGATTGGAGCAAGATTATTGAGAGGTAACTACACTTGGAACCTACTATTGATACTTGTATTGGATTTTGGATTTTTTATTTAAGGACTATTTGTTTTAAATTTTGTAATGTTGTTTTGCTAGAAAAGTGAAGTAGTTTGCGGTGGACACTTACTGGATTTGTTGTTTAAAGCATTGCATTTGCTATCATTCCTCTTTTGGTAAGTTTAGAACCTAGCTTATTTGGCTTGTTGAATATGAATTGGATTCTTAGCTCTTTTATTTTTATACATACAAGGATGATATTGTATTATAGTCTTTCATAACATTATTTTACTTTTTTTATCACCAAGGTAACAATGAAAATGATGATAAATTATTTCAAGTTGACGATGAAGGCGATGAATTTGAAGAGGATGACATAGATGACAAATTTGAAGAGGACAACGTAGATGCTAAATATGAAGAACACACACTTGAATGATTTAGATGATGATTTTAGATTATGCTTTTTGGATGATGTTTTTTTACTAGGCATGTACTTGATTGAAGCATCAAACTTCAACAAACTATATATTTTGCTAGACTTAGTACTTTAAGTATTAAACTTTATTTGAATACTACCATTTATTTGTTTACTATATATGTTACTAATCTTAGACAATTTGTTTTATTACCATTTATTTGAATACAACTTTGTTAATAATTTGTGTTAAATTTGCATTATGTTTCCTTAGTTCAATTTGTGTATGTAATTAAATTTATTATTATAAAATAATGACAAAATGTCTAATTTATTATTTGGATTAATATAATAGAAAATAAAATTTATTTTGTATATATAATACAGTTGAAAATTGTTGCCTATAAGCTCAGCAACATTTTATCAATGTTCTCAATGTATTGTTATAAAGCAACATTAATCAATTGTTGTCAGATATGACAACACATGAAAAATGTTGCTTAGACTTGTTGAAAAATTGTTCCCTATTCCCATAGTTTAGGCACATTTATAAATAGTGTGCCCAAAAGTGTGGAGAAAAAATGTTTGCCATAGATATAGGCAACGCTCACATATGAGACGCCCGAAAAATGTTGCCTATTCTCTTTGGCAACATTTTGCTGTGTTTTGCCAACATTTTTCAAATGTTGTTACAGAGCAAAAATGTTGTAGTGTATTATAGGTGTTTTGGTTGGTAACTCTCAAGGCGCTCAACAATTACCACCTTGTTGTCCATCTTTTGGAGTTTGTGATCCAATTATTTGTCCTAAAACACTACATGTTGTATCCCATGTTGTTGCCCTCCATCGTGTGGTTTCCAACCCTAAAACTTCAAAGCTCTTACATTATATTTACACCAATCATTATTTAAATAAAACTCAATCTCATGTATGCAATACTTGCATCAATAGGAATGAATAAAAGAATTATATTTTCTTGTCTTCTATTATGATTTGCCTTTTTCTTTCAACAAAAAATTTATTTGTCTTTTTTGAACATTTTAAAATATGAATTATATATATAAAAAATTAAATAAATTTTTAATTCTACATATGATATAAAGATTAAACTTGTTGTCTTGATTTACCTATAACCAATAACCATCCTTGTCAATTTCCTGCAAAAGAAAAAAAAGAAAAGGCCATGTAATGGTTCTAGTTTTTATTTCTTTATTTTTGTTTTAAAAACATAAAATTAACAAAATGAAAGAAAACATAAAATATAAGGGGAAGAAGAAAGAGAAAAAGAAATAAAGAAGTAAAAAAAAAAGGGAACCACCAGGGCCGCTGCCATGGCCAATTTGATTTGTAATTCATTCATTATATTTATTTTATTTTATTCTTTTTTAATTAAATCCTACTTTATTTTACTTTCTTAAAATTAGGGTTTAATTCTTTTCCCAAATAAAATATTAAATAAGCTAACAAACTAAAATTTTCTAATTATCAAATCTAAAACTAAAATTAAAAAGAAAAATAAAAAGAATTGTAAGAGATAATTACTTTAAAAATTTTCTATGTTTGACTATTGCAAAAATCAATTACCTTTTAGCATAAATTAAGTGTGCAAGAAACTTATAAGTATTATAAATTAAGATTGTTGCTAGGAAGATCGATTATTATTTTTTTCTTCAAGTTAAACAAGTGCAATTACAAACTAACGAATTGAAAAGGACACTGATGTTGTACTTTTAAACAATTATGCACACGTGATTTAAGGTATGGGATCTTTTCAGACAGTTGTCAAGATCAAAACATCACTCACGATGAGCTGTCATAAGTTCTCTTGAAGTCTATAAATAAAGCTTCACGATGAAAAATAAATCAGAACTAAAAGTGTCAAACAAAACATCACTCATTCAATCATACTCGAGCTTCTCAATAATTCTAAGTTTTAGTTTTGTCCTTAGTGTGATATTAGAATCAATACTTAGTGAGTTCTAAAATCTAGAATATATTCTCAAACAAGAGTTGAGCATACTTAGATTCTAACAATCTCAAAAATCATTACTTTGTAACTCAAGGCTATATTGTTGACATAGCTTGAGTAGTGTGTAAAAATCTTTTTTATGATTTAAAAGTTAGTTTGTAGAAATCATTTCTAGGTAGAAAGGTACTTTGTAATAGATCAAGATTGATATGTAAAAGCTGTGTGAAATCCAAGAATGTTCTTGCTTTGAGCACTTAGTGGAAAACCTAATTGTGAGGATTGAACGTAACCCGTGTTGGGTGAACCATGATATATCCTTGTGTGATCTCTCTTTCCTTATCCTTATTACTTTTTGTCTTACAATCAATTTTTATATTGATAAATTAATATTGTTGTTTCTTTCCACTAACCAAGAACATTCTACGTTTGTAACCAAGATCAATCTTGAGTTAAATTATTTAGTTTTTAACAAGAATTTTTTAAAACGAGCAATTATAATTCAAACCCCACGTTCTTCGTTTGTAACCAATATCAATCTTGAGTTAAACACTTTAGTTTTTACAGGAATTTTTAACAAGGGGAAATTATAATTCAAACTCATTCTTTATAATTGACATTGTTACTTCAATTGGGCATCAGAAGTCAGTCTCTAAGGATTAAACACCCAAAAAGTGTTAGAGAAAAAGCTTCAGGAAGATAATGTCAAAAGCTAAACATATTGCTGAAGGAAGGTCATCACATAGACCACCGTACTTTGATTGCTCAGATTATTATTTCTGAAAAAGTAAAATGCAGTTCTTTCTAAAGTCACAGGACAGTGGTATGTGACGCATCATCATAGATGGAGATTTCATACCTAGAGTAGATACAAACCGATTCAACATATGCTAAAAAAAGAAACAAAAAGGACCATAGATGAAAAATCTACGGTACTTCTAAACTCAAAAGCTCAATTTTTTTTTTATTATGTGCTTTAAGCAGGGAAGAAAGTGAAAAAGTAGATGAATGTGATACGACAAAGAAATTATGGGACACATTGCAAGCTCACCATGAAGGAACAAGCCATGTTAAGAAAACCAAAATTGAAATTGACATACGGAAGTTCGAATTATTTGAAATGAATGAAGGAGAGACAAACGGCGAAATGTACTAAAGATTCACAACCATAGTGAACAAAATACGTTCTCTTGAGAGATGTCGGAATGAGTTGGTATTTCAAAATAAGATTGATAATAGTCACGCAATGGCTGCCAGTATTACCCAACAAACTGGAGTCATCGAGCAAAGCATTCAAATGCAGAAGAGAAGAGCAATAGTAGACCTGATAGTGAAGTTGCTCGTGTGTTCAAATGGTTTCTCTCTCTTACAGAATATCTAATTCCCATCCTCAATTCTGAAACGTGGAATATATCACAAGACTAATGTAGTACGGTGATTTTTGCATAAATCATGTGACGAGAGAAGCTTTTTAGACTAGAGACAAAATTGAAAAATTTTGGTTTGGATTCTAATGTTGAAAATGCCATTTTTTTTTTTATAGTGTGTCTCTCTTTTCTCTTTTCTTTTGAATGTTGTTAATCCATATGTAGATTTGTTTATCTTTTTTCTTGTTTTCAAGGGCTTTTGCCCCTTGAACCCAAAAAAAAAATATAGATAATATTTTTTTATTGACAAAATAAATAACTATATATATTTTTGTTACACATTATAAAAATATATATAGATCATAGCTATTAAATATTTATAAATATCTACCGGCAAAAAATATTCATAAATTGTTAGTTTTCATTGTAAACGAATTACATCTAGAATATTTTTTATTATTTTGTATATCATATTTAATAATTATAAAGTTCATCATATTATTTATGTTAAATTTATATTTTTTTTTAAGTATTTGTAATTAAATATTTAAGTAAGTGTATTAGACATATTTAATTTTGATGTTTAGAAATCTGATAAAACATACTTAAGAAGTTATAGTTTATAATTTTTATTTTATTTTTTGATTGGAGGAAGATGAAATACATTTTAAATTAAAGTGACAATAAAAATATTTTTTGAACTCCGTCATTTAAAGTTAAAAAGATACACTCTTATAAGTGAATAATATTTGTTGAAAATTAATTTTATAATTATAAAATTAATACTTATGATAATATATTCTGAGACATAGATAAATATGTAGTAGGTGAAATAAACAAAGATAGAAAAATTAATTTTAGAAAATATCATTTGAAAATCTAGTCAAATAAAATAATAAGGTTTTAAAAGTCATTCAAAAGTTTGAATAAAATACTTAATATAATAAATTTACAAATTATATATTAGAGTTTAATTGTCATAATCTATCAATGTAAAATATTTTATACTATCAGCATATCATTATCATTCATATGTGTGACTTTAATAATAATTATAAGAAAAAACAAATAATTTTTATAATTAAATGTCAGTATATGTAGTAAATCTTTACACTATCAATGCGTTCTAATTAAATCCTATATGTTAACATTTAAATATTACTAAAAATGATTTTGTAGAGTATTGTTTCTTTGTCTATAAATTAGTACATATCACGTTAACATAGGGCTCACTATAAGATATCTCTGTTGTTTTTCTTTGTAAACCAAACTCAGTTGTAATGACCACTTTGTTGAAGATGCTCTTCAAATTATTGATTTTAGTCATTGCTATTATAGGTTCTTTGGCTGGTAACTCTCAAAGCGTACGAATTCAAGATTTACCACCTTGTTGTACAGCTTATGGAGATTGCTTTCCAATTACTTGTGCTAGAGGTCCATGTTGTCGTCCATGTTGTTGCCCTCAAATTTGTTGATTTCCGACCCTAAAACTTCAAAGCTCTTACATTATATATTTACACAAATCATTATGTATTAAATAAAACTCAATCTCATATATGTAATAATTGCATCAATAAGAATGAATAAAAGAATTATATTTTCTTGTCCTCTATTATAATATGCCTTTCTTTTCATCCAAAAATTATCTGTCTTTTTTGAATATTTTGCGAGTATATAATATATAAAAATTAAATAAGTTTTTAATTCACGTACAATTCTAAGATTAAATTTGTTGTCTTGGTTTGCCTATAACCATCCTTGTCAATTTCCCGCAAAAGAAAAAGAAGAAATTACTATATAAGGTTTTTAGTTTTTCTTTTCTTTATTTTTGTTTTACAAATACAAAATTAACAAAATAAAAGAAAACATAAAATATAAGAGGAAGAAAAAAGAGAAAAAAAAAAGCCAAAAAACAAAAAGGTCCACCAAGCTGTTGCCAAGGCCAATTTAATTTGTAACTTATTCATCCTTTACTTATTTTATTCTATTTTAATAAGTTCGTACTTTATTTTACTTTCTTAAATTAGGGTTTAATTCATTTCTCAAATAAAATATTAAATAATCTAAAAAATTAAAATGTTCTAATTATCAAATCTAAAACTAAAAATCAGAAAAGAAAATCAAAAGAATTGTAAGTGATAATTATTTAGATTTTTTCTATGTTTGACTATTGCAAACATCAATCGCCTTTTAGCATCGATTATTTTCACTCACCTGCAAATCGTCATGACCACTTTTGCATAAATTAAATGCACAAGTCGCTTGTGCATTATAGGTAAGTAGGTACTATAAATTAAGATCATTTTACGAGGATTATGTTATTATTTAAATTTTAAATATGTTTTTTTGTCTTTTAAATACATTTTATTTTGATTTTAGTTTTTATAATTTTATTTATTTGATTTATATTATTGCAAATTTTAATAAGTTTTGAAAAAGTCTTTTATGAATATTTTTTAGTAAAAAAATAGTGAATGATTAATTTTAGATAAAGTGACACATGATGGCTGTGTAATTGTTGTTGACTAGACAATATTTAAAATTTTTTTATTAACTCATTTAATTATTTAATTAAAAACTTAAAATTAATTAATTAATAAACCAGTTAAATAATAAAAACTCAATAATCTTTATTTTCAACATCAAGATTTTCAATAAAAATTCAACAACATTCATCTTCAACCCTAACTTCTTCATCTTCAAATCACAAATTCTTATATCTGAATCATAATCTTAAAAATTTTAATCTCTCATTTTTTTTTACATCACACGTATAATCTTTCCCATAACTACCAAATACATAGATTGTTTTCTGCAACAAAAACCTCTTACCCTCCACATTGTTTTTTTAGATAATTCAATCAAAAAGAAAAGAAAAATGCAAATTTAGTTAGAGATTAAAGATTGTTTATCGGGAAGGCAGAGGCAAAAAAATCAGAATTAAGAACACTACTAGAAAAACAGGATTTAGCGTCTGCCAAAAGCATATTTTACTTTAGTTAGATTGCACTTTTACAGAGTTCGGCGAGGTTTTCCAAATTCAACATGTACACCAACAAACAAACTCAACAACATCCATATTAATAACAAAGTATAATCAAATTAACAACATCCATACCTTTCAATTGCTTATAATCCTTCCCCCTACAAACTACGATTTGTTGTTTATCAAAATTCACCAGGATACAGGGGGACTAGGTCTTGCATCAATGCATTTGGGATAGTTAGTAAACAACAACTTACATAACCAAGCAGAAGAATGAACCAGAAACACAGAAAAACGCAGAAAAATGAACCAGAAATCATTCTAAGTTATGTCTAAGTTAATATAAGCAATTAAAGAGAAATCATGCAATCTATCCAGATAGTGCAATCTGTCCAGATAGTGCAATCTGTCCAGAAATCATGCAATTAAAGACAAATCAACGCTATGGTATTGGTAAGCCCTTCATCCTCATTCTTTAAATTACCTTGATTTTATACTAGGAAAATCTACATTATGTCTGTAATAACCTCAACAACAACAAAAAACTGATTTCTTGGTGTAAGATAGTGCATTTTACATTGGTGTTCAAACCAGAACCTGCATTTGGTGTAAGATATTACATGCCCTTACTACAAATAACTAAAAGTTAATAAACATAAGTACAAACACACAATATCAATACATTATATTAACATCATAACACATTCATAATAAATATTTAATTTTGGCCATGATATATTGTTAATTACTCACATTTATTATCTAAGTCTAACCACTGCAAAATCTCAATTAATCATTCTTTAATTCTTTATGGACAATCACAACTATCACAGAACTTCAAATACCAGCATTGCATGCAACTTTGAAGCATGTGTATCAAGTTTTTATGATTGTTGGTTAAATACTCTAGGGCATTAGACTTATCAAGTGGATAATCAGAACTAGAAGAATATTAGAAATTACCAATGAATGACCAAAACAGGAACTTTTGGCCAGAAATTAGTCAGTGTCTGATATCGTCCATCCAATGTCCAATTTGAATCCGTTGCATACCTTTGAATCCATTTAGGTTGCTGATAATCAAGAAAGTAAATCAGAACCGAACCAATTGTTCTCCATTTGATGTTGCTATTATGTCCTTTTTAGTTTGCTTGAACTGTGAATCATAGCAAATGTTTAAAAAACAAAACTCACATACCACACAAAACAAAAGCCACACATTAATCAGACCATCAAAGCCAAACAAAAGCCACAAAAATAGAAAGCACACAAAAACAAAACCCACAAAAACAGAACTTCTAATCTTGGTTCTAAAAATCACACATTCATCCACATCATCACTAAAAATCAGAAAGCAGAACTTCTAATCTTGGTTCTCAAAAATCAGAACTTCTAAGCAGAACTTCTAAAAATCAGAAAGCAGAAATAAAAATCTGAAACCATAAATCTATATCCACTGTTTGAAATTGATAACAAATAAGAGAAAACGTCAAATCAGAAATTCTAATCTTGGGAAAAAACGTGAACGGGCTACCTTGAGAGTGAGACAACGACACTTACATTGAGAATCGACAATAGATGACAGCGCGGCGACGACACTGAACGACGACGGGTTCGAGAGGGTCACACGTACGAGAGGGGGACAGTGACGACTTTGAGAGTGACGGTGACGGTCACAGGTTTGGCGGCAATACTCACAGCATTGAGAGGAATGAGAATCAGTGTTGGGTTCTAAATATAGGGTTCAACGATGAGAAACAGTGAGAGAAGGGTTCAAAACAACGTAGGAGAAGGGTTCAATCTGATTGGATTTTCTAAGGGAACAATCTGATATTACAAATAAAATTAAAAAATAACCTAGCGTCAGACACTTTGACGCTACATATTAAAATAAAAAATAAAAAATTAAATGAATAAACTAGCGTCTGATTTATTTTACTTAGCGTCGGTGTCGGGGGCTGACGCTAAAATCAGCAGCTAAAATGCAATTTTCTAATAGTGGAAGTTGAAGAGAGATAAAGTTGATTTTTTCGGCAACATAAAGAGTATAGGCGAATCTCTGCTGAGGTTCTGCTCGTCGGACGCTCTCTGATTTGGTTTGAAGAGAAAATCAGACAAGAGAAGCACATATGTTTTTTTAGTCTGTTTGACAGAGAAAGAAAGAAAGAGAAAGAGAAAAAAAAAAAAAACGAGGTGTGTTACTTGGGTTATTTATCTATGCCTTTGGTGGTTATGGCAAAAATTATAGGTATGGTGTAAGAAAAATGAGAGATTAGAATTTTTAGGATTTAGATCCAAATATGAGAATTTGTTATTTGAAGATGAAGAAATTAGGGTTGAAGATTAATGTTGTTCAGTTTTTATTAAAAAATTTGGAGTTGAAGATTAAGATTATTGAGTTTTTATTATTTAATTGGTCAATTTAATTAATTAGTTTTAAATTTTTAATTAACTAATAAGTGAATTAATAAAATAAATTTTAAATATTATATATTCTCTTGTGAACAACATGTATTACACATGAGAATGACCCATAAATCAAGGTATATCCGCAACATGGACAAGTATCTTGCTTGCTTGCTGCATTTTTCTTCTTACAAGCCAAAGACCCATAAATCAATTTGAATAAAAAATTTCTAATTTTTAAAAGACACTGTAGAATGTTGTTTTGTTACAGGTCGGATTTATTAACGGAGAGGCAAGGGTGGTAGTAGTGGCAGAGCCGTGGAGGGTGGCACTATTCCACTCCGCGGAAATGTCCAAAAAAATCTGTGTTGTTTGTACCCAAAAAAAATCTACTTGTTGTTGACTAAAAAATTAGTCTATTTAATGTACCTCTAATTAAATATGTAAAAATAATAATAACTTTTAAAACATTTATTTTATTTCAAAATATAGAAAATAAATAAAAATGAATATTGTTTATTTATTTATTTAAAAAAATTAGTTTTTTATTAAAATAAAGACACTAAAAATGATTATTTAATTTGATAGAGTTTTATTTTCACTTACGTATCGTTATTAGTTAAAGAAATACTTTATCAATTTGGTCATTTGTAAATAAAAAAAGGATAATATTGTTGGATATTTTAAATATGAAAAATCAAATTATCATTTAAAATTAAAATAAAAAATTAAATTGAGAAGAAAAAAAGAAAATAACTATAATACTAATTAAAATTAAGTTAAGAGATGTACTATTTATCTTTTTTTATAAATACATTTTTAATTGAACAAAGTCAAACTAAAAAGAAGTTTATGAGAAAGAGAAAAAGAAAAGGAAAGAAAAAAAGCAATGAAAGTTTCCATCCTATAAGCTAAGTAAAAAAGAGAAGTAGATTTGTCATTTATTCTAGTCATACATTAAGAGCAAAATTTTCAAATGTATATATTAATATTTGTCTTGATCTCGGTAATCAAGGTATATCCAAGTGACCAATCATCTGCAATCAAAGAATATCTCAGTATCAATTTATTGACATAGTGAAATTATTGTGTCAGAGATTGAAAATCTAGAAGAAAATTTAAAAATTAATCCAAAAAAAATAACAAGTGAAAAAACTGATATAACAACATAGAATTGTGCATCAAAACTATATTGAACTCACTTGCCGAAGCACAGAGAAGTGAAATATGACACTCCTCTCATTATTTTATTTCCAGTAATATTTAATAACATATATCTAACTAGACACTTAATCTGCACCAACATAACTAAAAGAAATAACTTCCTTCAAATCAAGCCAACCACCTGTGCTTCCATCTTCTTCTCACTATGTTCAGTTTCAATCGGATTATCGAACCAACAACAAAATATTATAGGGTTTTGTACCACGCACCTCCCTTTTTTACCTCCCACCCCCCCAATTTTTTTTAAAGACTATTTTACCCTTATTTAATTTGTAAAAAATTATGGAAAATATTTCCATTTCAGTCTTCCACCCCAACTTTCGAATGTTTTGTAAAATTGGAAACTTTCGAAATGTAATTATGCAGAAAAAATTACTAATTTCAAAACTTTGGAAAAATACCAAACGTTCGAAATGAAATATTCCAGAAATTTCGAAATTTTTGATGAATATGAAATTTTCGAAGTGTATTTTTTCCAGAAAACTTCGAAAATTTCAAACATTCGAAGCAATTCCATTTCGAAAATTTCAGAAGTTTCGAAACTTTCGAAACTTTCAATTTTTTTTTAAAATGACTGAAACTTCCGAAATTAAATATCAAATTTATTATTACTATTAATTTATTACCATAAATTTATTATTACTATTAATTTATTACCATAAATTTATTATTATGAATTTATTATTATTTATTACTATTTATTACTAATAAAAATGTATTTCGAACTTTCCATTAATACCAAATTTTCGAAACTCAACATATATCGAAAGTTTTGCAAAATTTTGCATTTCGAACTTTCATATTCTTCGAAAGTTTCAAAAGTTTCTGTATTTCGAACTTTCTTGTTAAACGAACTTTCGAAAGTTTCATTATTTATGGGAAAAATATACTTCGAAAGTTTCATCATTCGAAACTTTCATATTTTCGACCTCTATTTCGAAATTTTCATTTCTTCGAGTATCAACCATTTCGAAACTTTCTAATTCCATGAAACTTTCGAAAGTTTCTATGTTTCTAAACTTTCAAACTTTCGAGACTTCCATTTCGAAACTTTCAACATGATACAAACTTTCGAACGATTTGGGGTTTCATAATGAAATTGAGGGTAAAAATGTCTTTTACACATGATTGAGGGGGTGGGAGGTAAAAATGGGGGGGTGCGTGGTACAAAACTCAATATTATACTACACTTTTTGTTTTAAAACCCAGAAACAGAGTCCAAGACAGGATATGGGCCTTATATGCACAACTCAATCATGACAAAAAAATAACATGAAAACCTACACCCTTTTTTTAATCACTTATTTTGTTTGCGGTCTATATTTTGTGGTTCTGTTTGCAATATTAAATGTGAGTCTAACGAAATATTCCGAGCTAGATCATGATTCAAAGAACAATATGTATTTTATTTTTTAACAGTGTACAATATTTCTTTCACCAAAGATACAATTTATTCATAATAATATAAAATAATAATTTTACAATTACAATATAAATGAATTTATACAATATAAATTTGCACCCTCGACTTTTTCTGCCCGTTCATCAAAAATAATAATTGGGCTCCTTACTTGAAAATTTCCATCATTCCAAACTAAAGAAGCCGAGTTAATAGACTTCTTTAGTTTTCCTTCTATGGTGAGAACATATGTTTTCTTTTCCCCCAGTGAAGTGAAGGACAAAACACTGGGGTTGTAACGTCCTAATTTCAAGGTTTAGAATTAATTACATAATTATCTTTGGGATTAGGCTAATTCAACCAAATTAAATAATAAGATAATACGATAATCTTAGCTTTGTTTTTATTTATTTATTTATCTATCTACTTATTATTTGTTTTATTTAACAAATGATTGAACTATACAATTTTTATGTTTAATTGTTAGATGAAACAAATATAATTTAAGTTAGGAATGGCTGGTGAGGTTGCTTGAAATATAACAACCAATTCCAATTAAGTGGTAGAAAATATAGGCTAAATTGCTGCACCGCTTGGATTATAACAATCTATCCCAATTAAGTGGAAGAAAATATAGGCTAAATTGCTGCACCGCTTGGATTATAACAATCAATCCCAATTAAGTGGTAGAAAGTATAGGTTAAGTTGTTGTAACGTATTAGTTGTAAAACTTAGGATATCATGTAAGTAATTAACTATAAGTAGCCACTAAGAAAAATAAAAATAATACATAATTAAATTCTCAAAAGATAGAATTATATCGAATTGGAGAGTAGCTAAAGTATTTTGCGGATGCGATAACGGTTAATAGTGAGTGACAAAGAAGGAATTTTTATCGGATAACGTTTCAAGAGGTGAGTAATCACACCCTTTAAACTTTCATGGTACATTTATTTTGGAAATTTAGAATGGAAAAAGAGTTAAGTATTTTGATTGGTATTTTCTTCTAAAAAATATATTTTTGTCGAGAACCTAACTCTATTAAAATTGAGATTTTATGAATTGTAATAATAGATTATAAATTGATTTATTTATTATTGTTTGTTAAATTAACATTTTGGTGATTGTTTGAATATATATTCTTTAAAAAGATTGTTTTATTATACTTTCATGAATGATTGTTGTTATTATATATTCAAATGAAATATATATTATAAATATGATTTTACAAATATAATTGTTAAAATATGAATTATTTGGATTGCATGTGTTTGAGAGATATATATCCTTTAACAAGACTGTGTTATTATATTTTCTTGAATGATCATTGTTATCATATATTCAAATGAAATAGTAGATTATAAATATGATTTTTCAAATATAGTTGTTGAAATATGAATTATTTGGATTGCATGTGTTTGAGAGATATATATTCTTTAAAAAGATTGTCTTATTATATTTTCTTGAATGATCATTGTTATTATATATTCAAATGAAATATTATGTAATAAATATGATTTTGCGAATAGATTAAACTCCACCTGGATGAGTATTAAACTTCACAAAGAGATGAGGTTTAAACTCCACCTATAGATGAGTATTAAACTTCACAAAGAGGTGAAGTTTAAACTCCACATGGATGAGTATTAAACTTCACAAAGAGATGAGGTTTAAACTCCACCTGGATGAGTATTAAACTTCACAAAGAGATGAGGTTTAAACCCCACATGGATGGGTCTTGGACCCTACATATTGATGGGTTTTAAACTTCACAAAGAGACGAGGTTTAAACTCCACCAATAGATGAGTATTAAACTTCACAAAGAGATGAGGTTTAAACTCCACTGGGATGAGTTTTAAACTTCACAAAGAGATGAGGTTTAAACTCCACATGGATGAGTATTAAACTTCACAAAGAGATGAGGTTTAAACTCCACACCGATGGGTCTTGTACCCAACACTGGATGAGCTGGTGCTTCACATGATTAGATAATACTCACTTTGCAGAAGGAGTATATCTCCATCATTGAATTAACTGATTATTTTTGTGGAATAAATGTGTATATTGGAATTATCTGATTATAATAGATGTGGATTATCGTTAATTTATTTGATGAGTTTTTAATTAATTATTGAAAGTAGTTGGTTATTATAGAGAAATCTTAGTTATATCACGAATAGTTCTAAAGAATATTATTGGATGAAGGCGGGTGCCATGATCCATTTTTCCGGTTACCGCTCCGATTGAGAATAATACTTGTTTTGAAATTGTGTGTATTATTCATTGGGATTTTGTATCTCATTAAAGTGTTATTTTCAGATACTGAGACCGTTGGAGACGTCGAGAGTTAAGCAGTCCTACCTCCCTTGAGAAGAGTGATTTCCTTCGATTAGGTCAGTAGATCAAGAATAAGTAGACATAATGTCTACATTGCATTTTATGTCGGGATTAGATACTATTTGTCCAGTTTTTGATATTTTAATTATTAAATATTTTTTCAGTTGTAAGGATAAATTTTTGAGATTTCATAACATTACTTCTTTCTAATAGTTTATTATTTATTACAGTACCTTATTCTCTTATCTGATTCTTACAACTTTAGCGTTATTACCTCAATTTTTATACCCACGTAACTAGGCGTTACAGGGGTTCACTAAAACAGTGAGTCCTTTAGGTACTGTCAATTGCTTTATATATCGACATCGGTAATCCCACATTTGTAACAGTCCTTTTAAAGCTTCCACTTAGGCGATGTTTGGGGCGTGGAGCTTTGAGAGCAAAGGATGGATAATTCAAATCCCTTGCTGATGCAGTGTCGAAGCAACTAATGTCATCCTCTGTGATTAGCTGTAAAACTGACTGACTGTAGCCTAGTCCACATAAATAGGTTATGTAGTCTATTTCTGTGGAATCATATACCAAGCCGGGATTCACAGCCATAATAGGGTCAATCTGGCCTGCTCCGTAAGCAAATTATGCATCTTGATTATAAGTGGGACTCACCTGCTTCGCTGCAACACAAGTCATACACAATGTTTTTGTTTTTTTTTTATATTAACTTAAGATATACTACGTAAACTATATTGACCTGGAAGTAGTAGAAAATTTTAAACAATCCTTAAAAAATATTCTTAATCTACAATTCTTAGTATCACTTGTATCAAACTATGTACTTTATTATTAATTTATAACTTTAAAGATAAATTAGTTTTAAATTTATTAACTTTAAGGTTTATCTAAAATTATTTTTTATCGTTTATAATTTTCTTAGTAGACAAAATGAGTTCAGTACACTAATAGTATGATATTCAACTTTCTAAAAGACAACTCTTTTCAAATATTAATTAAAACTAAGTCGATGATAAGTTTAGTTTTTTTTTATGCATGCACATATTGATTGAGGTGTGAAACTACTCATTTCAATTACATGTTGTCATTAGAGCTGAACGGATAACAACAGGTGACCATGTAGGATGAAAAGATTTGATGTACCCTGCTGCACCAGAAACATGTGGACAAGACATTGATGTTCCTGACACAATATTGAACTCTAATGTTCTGTTCTCACCATAAAATTCAGAAATTGGGGAAAGTAGAGACCAACTAGCTATAAAATTCAGAAATTGTTCTCACCGTGTTGGGTGAACCATGATATATCCTTGTGTGATCTCTCTTTCCTTATCCCTATTTACTTTTTGTCTTACAATCAATTTTTATATTGATAAATTAATATTGTTGTTTTCTTTCCACTAACCAAGAACGTTCTACGTTTGTATCCAAGATCAATCTTGAGTTAAATTTTTTAGTTTTTAACAAGAATTTTTAAAAAGGAGCAATTATAATTCAAACTCCAACGTTCTTCGTTTGTAACCAATATCAATCTTGAGTTAAACACTTTAGTTTTTGACAGGAATTTTTAACAAGGGGAAATTATAATTCAAACCTCATTCTTTATAATTGACATTGTTACTTGAATTGGCATCAGAGTCAGTCTCTAAGGATTAAACACCCAAAAAGTGTTAGAGAAAAAGCTTCAGGAAGATAATGTCAAAAGCTAAACATATTGATGAAGGAAGGTCATCACATAGACCACCATACTTTGATTGCTCAGATTATTATTTTTGAAAAAGTAAAATGCAGTTCTTTCTAATGTAGTATGGTGATTTTTGCATAAATCATGTGACGAGAGAAGCTTTTTAGACTAGAGACAAAATTGAAAAATTTTGGTTTTGATTCTAATGTTGAAAATGCCATTTTTTTTTATAGTGTGTCTCTCTTTTCTCTTTTCTCTTTTCTTTTGAATGTTGTTAATCCATATGTAGATTTGTTTATTTTTTTTTTGTTTTCAAAGGCTTTTGCCCCTTGAAACAAAAAAAAAAATATAGATAATATTTTTATTGACAAATAAATAACTATATATATTTTTGTTACACATTATAAAAATATATATAGATCATAGCTATTAAATATTTATAAATATCTACCGGCAAAAAAATATTCATAAATTTGTTAGTTTTTCATTGTAAACGAATTACAATCTAGAATATTTTTTTTTATTATTTTGTATATCATATTTAATAATTATAAAGTTCATCATCATATTATTTATGTTAAATTTATATTTTTTAAAATATTTGTAATTAAATATTTAAGTAAGTGTATTAGACATATTTAATTTTGATGTTTAAGATATGATAAAACATACTTAAGAAGTTATAGTTTATAATTTTCTTTCTTTCTTTTTTTTTTGAATTGGAGGAAGATGAAATACATTTTAAATTAAAGTGACAATAAAAATATTTTTTGAACTCCGTCATTTAAAGTTAAAAAGATACACTCTTATTAGTGAATAACTATTTGTTTGAAAATTAATTTTTAATAATTATAAATTTAATACTTATGATAATATATTCTGAGACATAGATAAATATGTAGTAGGTGAAATAAACAAAGATAAAAAAAATTAATTTAGAAAATATCATTTGAAAATCTAGTCAAATAAATAATAAGGTTTTAAAAGTCATTCAAAAGTTTGAATAAAATACTTAATATAATAAATTTACAAATTATATATTAGAGTTTAAATTATCATAATCTATCGGTGTAAAATATTTTATACTATCAGCATATCATAGTAATTTATATGTGTGACTTTAATATAATTATAAGAAAAAACAAATAATTTTTATAATTAAATATCAGTATATGTAGAAAATCTTTACACTATCAATGCGTTCTAATTAAATCCTATATGTTAACATTTAAATACTACTAAAAAAGATTTTGTAGAGTATTGTTTCTTTGTCTATAAATTAGTACATATCACCTTAACATACGGCTCACTATAAGATATCTCCTTTGTTTTTCTTTATAAATCAAACTCAGTTGTAATGACCACTTTATGGAAGATCGATGCTCTTCAAATTATTGATTTTAGTAATTGCTATTATAGGTGCTTTGGCTGGTAACTCTCAAAGCGTACGAACTCAAGTTTTACCACCTTGTTGTACATCTTTTGGAGATTGCGAGCCAATTACTTGTCCTAGATATCCATGTTGTCGTCCATGTTGTTGCCCTCCACGGTGTGATTTCTGACCCTAAAACTTCAAAGCTCTTACATTATATATTTAACACAAATCATTATGTATTAAATAAAACTCAATCTCATATATGTAATAATTGCATCAATAGAAAGAATAAAAGAATTATATTTTCTTGTCCTCTATTATAATATGCCTTTTCTTTTCATCTAAAAATTATCTGTGTTTTTTGAATATTTTGGGAGTATATATATCTATATATATATATATATATATATATATATATTATAGAATTAAATAAATTTTTAATTCACGTACAATACAAAGATAAATTTGATGTTTTGGTTTGCCTATAACCATCCTTGTCAATTTCCCACAAAAGAAAAAGAAGAAATACTATATAAGGTTTTTAATTTTTCTTTTCTTTAATTTTGTTTTACAAACACAAAATTAACAAAATGAAAGAAAACATAAAATATAAGAGGAAGAAAAAAGAGAGAAAAAAAAAAGTCAAAAAACAAAAAGGACCACCAAGCCGTTGCCAAGGCCAATTTAATTTGTAATTTATTCATCCTTTACTTATTTTATTTTATTCTTATTTTAATAAATTTGTACTTTATTTTACTTTCTAAATTAAGGGTTTAAATTCATTTCTCAAATAAAATATTAAATAATCTAAAAAATTAAAATGTTCTAATTATCAAATTTAAAACTAAAGTAAGAAAAGGAAAATCAAAAGAATTGCAAGTGATAATTATTTAAATTTTTGTCTATGTTTGACTATTGCAAACATCAATCACCTTTTAGCATTGATTATTTTCACTCACCTGCAAATCGTCGTGACCACTTTTGCATAAATTAAATGCACAAGTCACTTGTCACTTATAGGTACTTAGGTACTATAAATTAAAGATCGTTTTTACGAGGATTATGTTATTATTTTAAATTTAAAATATGTATTTTTGTTTTTTTAATATATTTTTATTTTGATTTTAGTTTTTATAACTTTATTTATTTGATTTATACTATTGCAAATTTTAATAAGTTTTGAAAAAGTCTTTTATGAATATTTTTTAGTAAAAAAATAATGAATGACTATTTTTAGATAAAGTGACACATGATGACTGTGTAATTGTTGTTGACTAGACAATACTTAAAAATTTAAAATTTATCTTATTAACTCATCTAATTATTTAATTAAAACTTAAAATTAATTAATTAATTAATAAACCAGTGAAATAATAAAAACTCAATAATCTTCATTTTCAACCTCAAGATTTTCAATAAAAATTCAACAACATACATCTTCAAATCACAAATTCTCATATCTGAATTATAATCCTAAAAATTCTAATCTCTCATTTTTTTTACATCACACGTGTAATCTTTCCCATAACCACCAAAGACATAGATTAATTGTTTTCTGCAACAAAAACCTCTTACCCTCCACATTGTTTTTTCAGATATATTCAATCAAAAAGAAAAGAAAAATGCAAATTTAGTTAGAGATTAAAGATTGTTTATCGGGAAGGAAAAGGCAAAAAAATTAGAATTAAGAAGTTGAAGAGAGATAAAGTTGATTTTTTCGGCAACAGAAAGAGTATAGGTGAATCTCTGTCGAGGTTATTCTCGTCGGACGCTCTCTAATTTGGTTTGAAGAGAAAATCAGACAACAGAAGAACATAAGTTTTTTTAGTCTGTTTGACAGAGAGAGAAAGAAAGAGAAAGAGAAAAAAAATAATAAAAGAAAACGAGGTAGTTGGCTTATTTATCTTTGTCTTTGGTGGTTATGGCAAAAATTATAGGTGTGGTGGTGTAAGAAAAATGAGAGATTAGAATTTTTAGGATTTAAATCCAAATATAAGAATTTGTGATTTGAAGATGAAGAAATTAGGGTTGAAGATTAATGTTCTTGAGTTTTTATTAAAAAATTTGGGGTTGAAGATTAAGATTATTGAGTTTTTATTATTTAATTGTTCAATTAATTAATTAGTTTTATGTTTTTAATTAACTAATTAATTGAGTTAATAAAATAAATTTTAAATATTATATATTGTCTTGTCAACAACAATTACACAGTCACCATGTGCCACTTCATTCAAAATTAAGCATGTCAATTTTTTCATTAAAAAAGATTTATAAAAGACTTTTTTAAAAAATTTGTTAGAATTTGTAGGGTATAAAATCAAACAAAAAAAAATTACAGGAACTAAAATAAAAAAAAGAAACATATTTGTTAGAACCAAAAACATATATTTAAACCTTATTTTTTTTATTTCTAACATATTTCAAAATGTTTATTATAAAATAAAAAGATTAACATTTTTATAGTAACAAATATGTATCTTGTATTTTTTTATGTGTAACTAATAATTTTTTTTATAGTAACTAATTTTTATCACAGAAATAGGACTAAATAAATTTTTAGTTTTTATAAAATTTTACTATTTTATTTTTAATGGTTCTGAAAAAATTCATCATATTTAATAACTTTTTCATTAATTTCCCCTAGATACAAAATCATCAGCACCTATTTTCTTGCCTTCGATACTGCAACATGGACAAGTTTCTTGCTTGCTTGCTGCATTTTTCTTCTTACAAGCCAAAGACCCATAAATCAATTTGAATAAAAGATTCTAATTTTTAAAAGACACCGTAGAATGCGGTTGTGTTACAGGTCGGATTTATTAAAGGGTGGTAGTAGTGGCAGAGCCGCGGAGGGTGGCACTATTCCACTCCGCGGAAATGTCAAAAAAATCTGTGTTGTTTGTACCTAAAAAAAATATACTTGTTGCTGTAACAAAAAATTAGTCTATTTAATGTACCTCTAATTAAATATGTAAAAATAATAATAACTTTTAAATATTTATTTACTTCAAATATAGAAACAGAGTCCAAGACATAATATGGGCCTAATATGCACAACTCAATCATGAAAAAAAAAACATTAAAACCAACACTCTTTTAATAACTTATTTTGTTTGTCGTTTATATTTTGTGGCTCTGTTTGCAATATTATATGTGAGCCTAATGAAATATTACGAGCCAGATCATGATTCAAAGAATAATATGAAATTTATTTTTTTAACAACGTACAATATTTCTTTGAACAAAGAATACAATTTATCAATAATAATGTACAATATTCTTTTGAACAAAGAATACCATTTATTCAATAATGATATAAAATAGTAAATTAAAAATTACAATATAAATAAATTTATTACAATATAATTTTGTACTCTCGCCTTTCTCTGCTCGTTCACAAAAAATAATAATTGGACTCCTTACTTGAAAATTTCCATCATCCCAAACTAAAGAAGCGAGTTGATAGACTTCTTTAGTTTCCTCTATGGTGAGAACATATGTTTTTTTTCTCCCAGTGAAGTGAACGACAAAACACTGGGGTTTACTGAAACAGTGAGTCCTTTAGGTACTGTTACAATTGCTCTATATATCGACATCGGTAATCCAACATTTGTAACAGTCTTTTAAAGCTCCCATTAAGTGATGTTTGGGGCGTGGAGCTTTGAGAGCAAAGGATGATAATTCAAATCCTTCGCTGATACAGTGTCGAAGCAACTAATGACATCCTCTGTGATTAGCTGTAAAACTGACTGGTTGTAGCCTAGTCCACATAAAAAGCTTATGTAGTCTATTTCTGTGCATATATACCAAGCCGGGATTCACAGCCTTAACAGGGTCAATTGGCCTGCTCCGTAAGCAAAATTCTGCATCTTGATTATAAGTGGGACTCATCTGCTTCGCTGCAACACAAGTCATACACAATGTTTTCTTTTTTATATTAGCTTAGATATACTAAGTAAACTATATTGACCTCAAAGTAGTAGAAAATTTTGAAAAAATCCTTCAAAAATCTTCTTAATCTACAATTGTTAGTATCACTTGTACCAAACTATGTACTTTATTATTATTTATAACTTTAAAGATAAATTAATTTTAAATTTATTAACTTAAGTTTTATCTATTTTTTTTTTATTGTTTATAATTTTTTTAGTTGACAAAATGAGTTCAGTACTATACACTAATAATACTGACAATAAAAATTGACAAAACAAACATAAAAGTTTGAATGTATATTAAAAAATTAAAATTAAAGTGAAAGTATAATGTACTTATTTTTCAAGAGAATACATATTTTAATATAAAAGGAAAGAGAAGTGTAATTAAAACTCCTCACCTGTTATAATAAAGATTCAACTTGGTAATAAGACAACTATTTTCAAATATTAATTAAATAGTAGGGGATAAGTTTAGTTTCTTAATGAGGTGTGAAACTACTCATTTCAATTACCTGTTGTCATTAGAGCTGAAGGATAACCAGTGACCATGTAGGGATGAAAGATTTGATGTACCTGCTGCACCAGAAAACATGTGGACAGACTTGATGTTCCTGACACATATTGAACTCTATGTTCTGTCTCACCAGAAAATTAGAAATTGGGGAAAGTGGAGGCCAACTACTATAATATCTACTCGCTGGAGCAGTTAAATCAGGCTGCAATATTTAACAAAAAATGTTAACAACAAATTAACATGTTAAAGATGTATTTAATTTATTAATTCATATGAAAGATACCTTGAGAAACTCAAGTGTAACATTGTTTGGACCCCTTCCTGAGAAAGAGGGCACCTCGGGTGCCAAAGTATCTCTTTAACTCATTTGATTTTGAAATTGTTGCAGTTGGAGTCCTACAAATGATTTATACAATAAAAATTAGATGAGTATGGTTCTGTAAATTATTGTTAGTGAATAAGAAACTTTGATTTAATACCTTTTAGAATGTATGTATTTGCGTATTTTGGTGGCGTCCTTGGTGTGAGATAACACGCAGGCAAAGGAAAACTGTATGCGACATTTATACATGTTGTCCCCTGTATCAAGAGGCCAGCCAGCACCTACTCTAAATGCCTCTGAGGCCCCTTCTCATTCCTCGCACTAGAACAATTTTTCCTTCACCAATTTTTCATCCAACGAATTGATGGGGCAATTCCTACAATTTTAGATCAATTTCATTAACATATTACATATTTTGAGAATATTCTGCAATTCAATTTTGTAGCATAATGAATATGTTAATGTTATTGAGTTAAATTTATGAATTCCACCGTAAAAGTATGTCATTTTAGTGCCAATCCTTTTTTATTATATATTATCTTTTAATCATTACATGATAAAAGAAATAAATTGATGATATATATATATATATATATATATAATATATATATATAATATATATATATATATATATATATATATATATATAGTTGACAATTTTCACCTTCATTTGTTTGTCATAATTGTAATTTTTTACATTGTTTTTTAATTTAAAGATATGAAGGCAAAATTATACCTAGATGAATATCCATCGAAGCCTGCTTCCTTATTCGGTGCATCTCTGGAATAGATAAGAGGATACAATTTCCCTTTAGATCAAAACTATTCAGAGAGGTACCCTGTACATGAAGCAAATATATCGTCATTCTCATCACTACTATGATATATAAAAATGATTAAAATTCATATCATCAACTTTCAAACCAAATTGTTTTTGCTTATTCCATTGAATTAAAAGATCATGAAAAAATGATTGTCTATCATGGAATAAAAACAGTGATTTACCTCAAAAAATTTGTTATTCCCTAATTTGACTTGGGTAACAAAATTCTCTATCCAAGTGCTGCAGCCACAGAAATTGCCAAGGTGCCGACATTCATTACCTGATGCGTGATTTGGACCTGAGTTCCCAGCCGCACATACAGTTAGTATTCCATTTTTCATTGCATGGAATGCACCCAATGGATAATGCATCGCTGAAATGAGTATCAGCAGTTATTTTTCGTTCAAGCGAGAACGAAATTATGTCGACTCCATCAGCAATGGCATCATCAAATGCGGCGAGAATGTCCATGTCTCGCATCCACTAGACCAACCACACTTTATAAACGGCAATTCGTGCTGACGAAGCCCCACCTCTTGTCGTCCTTGCCCAAAGCCTAACATACTGGCCATGCTAACAGGGTTTCAGCTGTATTGAAGCTATATGGGTTCCATGCCCATTTGTGTCTCTTGGAGATACGCTCAAGTCTTTATCAATTTTACTTTTATAATATCTAGCTCCAATTATTTTACTACAAAAAAGTATTTATATTATTAGCATTTCAACATAAGTTATAGAAATATGAAATTTCTACCATATGAGATTACTAGCAGACACATTATTGGTCGTAGAATGAAGATTAGACAACTCATAGTATCTTTTGTATTTTAAATCATTTTGAGGATGGTAAAATATGTGTCATTAGATCTTCATTCAACAACCAATATCCATTTACTGTGGTGATTAATTTTTTTTTTGCAACTTTAGGAAAATTGACTATGAATTTATAGCATATTACTTGTTGCAGTGGAAATCAAAAGCTTGGCAGGTCCCTTCCATCTGCTAGGAGGTGAGCTCAATCCTATATCATTGAAACTCTGAGACTCCGGCCAAATCCCATGATCGATTACTCCAATAATAATGTCACTCTCTGGTTGTGCTCTCTCCACATTTATTGGAAAACCAATAAAGTCCCAAGATTTTTGTTGTGAGGACTTGTTTTTTTTTCATTGGGAAAGACAGATACAACCCCTTCATGCACTGCATACCAATTTTAATGGTTAACAAACATACAAATATTTAAGTAGAAAACATTGGTCATTTTTCAATTAAAAAATATATAAAGTTTCTTTATATTACCGGCCATTTTATTAGCTTCTTCCTCTGTTAAGTCTGCCACAAAGCCACTAAAACTACGTTTATAGTGCTTGAGTATAGACTTTGATTCTTGTTTGCTGAAATTGTGAATAGAAAACTGGTAAGTAATTAGTCAAGTATACTATGTAAGTAATTAAAGCAGTAAATTTTTCAAATATTTGCTATGTATTTTTAACCAATAGACTCGACCTGCTTGCAACTTCCTGTAACATGTTTTGATGACGGGCCAATGATGAAACTTCATCCTCCATAGTCTTGCCGGTGTAGACAATGTAAGTCTACATTTAAAACAAACATTTATCATAAATAAGAACAGAAGTAAAAATATGAACCATGACATTTGATAAAGAGAGAATGAAGAATATTATTTGCCTTTAGCTCATCTTTGGATGTTCCGTGACATTGTAGCAATAGTGAAGAAATGTTAACAAGGAGAAGCAAAAGATATACAAAAGATGTCCCTTCCATTTTCAAGCTATGCACACAAGAAAAAATGTGTAAATACAACATGCAATGAAACAAGTGTAAATAAATCAAATGGATTCTGTTTTGTTTTTTAAATAAAAAAAATAAACAATAATAGCAACAAATAACTAAACTTATAAAAGGCAAAAGAAACGCAAGGCTAAACTCTCGTAACAGTTTTCAAAAAACTATTTTTGTTTTTAAAAATCTACTAATGAAAAAAATGTTTTGATCTGTTTGTAAAAACGGTTTTTTTAAAAGACTAAAGTACTATTCTCACTTTTATTGTTTTTAAAACTAATAAATGAAAACAATAAAAGATATTGTGACATACTTGTAATAAGTGAGCACAAACATTAGTTTTTTCTTTATATTACAAAATTTATTCTTCATATCAGAAGTTCATTATTGAAATAATATTGGGTTCATAGGGAGGAAAAAAAAGTATATATTTTTGACGAGTTACTGATGTGTATATATAGTATATTAGCATTAATACCAAGTAATAGAAGAATGTGATTTAAGGATCTTAGTTAGTGCAACAACAAGTGGTAAGGATTATCAAATATCTGAAAATAAAGAAAGTTATTAGTAAATAGCAACAAGATAATAAAAAGACTATTGAAAGCTTAGGTGAGTAAAGCCTATCATCTAGGAAGGATTTATAAATTTTATATTGACTTTGATGTTTTTATGTGTGGAAAATAATGTAAATTTAACCTTCAATGTACATCATCAACGTACTAACAAGTGAGAGATTTTAAATGTATTTATTATACAAATAAATTATTTAAAATAAGAACATAAATTAAGAAATTCTCACAGCTTTAAAAGTATGAGAAAAAACTTAAAATTTTCATTAAATTGAAAAACATCTCCTTTGGTGTGTGAAAATAATTTAACGTGTTTCAGTGTTAATTTTATCTTTTTAATTGAACATAATATAAAATATCTAAGAGCTAGAAATGAAAAAACAAAAGTAGTTGGAGTATGAAAACTATATAAAGAATAGTATATAAGTAATGTATGTGCTGATAATATATATATATAATAATTAACAATATTAGCATAATTGTTAAAATAATGATAGTAATATTATTATGGTTGATTGAAAGTCTACTATATATGTGTTTTTCCTCTGTCTGTCAAATAAAAAGATGAATGAGTGTTGATGCAATATATAAACTACAAAATACACACAAATTATATAGCATTGTTGAGCGAAAGATTTTTATATGTAACAAGAGGTTAGTGTAGAGGAACTAGAAAGATGGATATGTCATGGATTTTTTTTATGATAGTGGTGGAGTGTTTGGTCTTAATATAAATGAAAATATTTTTTGAGACTTGTAGATTGATGGAGTAGATGGAAGGTTATATAAATATGAAGGAAGAAGTATGTAGGTATATCTATAGAAAAATGATATATAGAGCAAATTAATTAGCATATGTATATGATATAGAGGAAGAAGGTGAGTGAGCTATTACTATCAATGTGATGCATACGAATGAAGTTTAGAGAAGTGGAAAGGTTATAGAAATGGGAGGAAGAAGTGGTAGTATATATGATAGAGGAAGAAGGGGAGTTGTGATAATTGTGAAGTGAAGTTTGTGTATTTATAGAGTAAGAAAGTGAGAGGGTGTTTCCATTGCTTTGGTATTAAGTTAGTGAGTGACACGACCACCATTAATGATATGCTTTTGCTTAAAGTGCCTTCCTCCTCCCTTGCATGAGATCAAAGTGTGAGATCAAAGTGTGTGAGTTCAATATTTGCTATTAATGTTAGGAATCTTGTCCTTCTAAGTGCTTGTTAGCTTTTTTGAATGCATGTTGGTTTGATGCATACATGCATCTCTAGCTTTCCATACTTCCATGCAAACCAACATAGGTGTGGTGGGGACTAGAAAAATTAATCGACCTATAATAAATTCCAAAGTATTGGGACACTTATCTACTTTGAAGATAATTAATAGGCTAAAAGACACTTTTCCAAAATATTTAGCTATTTAAATCTCAGTATAAGTTTCTCTATTTACACCTATCTTTACTATTATTAATTAGTTTATAAATTATTTTCCCCATTACATAATTGAGCATTTGACTTATTTGCTCACTTGATATGTAAAAGTAGCCTTCTAGTTTGAGAACTTGTGTTAAAGTTAATAATAATTTATTTCTTTACCGTGAATTCATAAAAGTAAAATAGTTAGTACATTGATACGTGAAAGTAAGCCTTCTATAGTTTGAGAACTTGTGTTAAAAGTTAATAATAATTTATTTCATTACCATAAGTTTATAAAAGTAAAAGAGTTGGTACATTCATACTTTGGCTTTTGTATTTCAGAGTTGGTTAATTTAATTAATAATATTTAAACTGTTATTCCTGAGATAAAAGTTTAATTTTTTTTTTTGTTAAAGTTAAAACTTAATTTATAACTTAAAAGAATAAAATTTAAATATCTTTAAAACAATTATAAAATATAATAATCATTTAATACCAATTTATAATCATAATTTTTAAAACTGTGATAACATTACATTAATTTTTTCTACCTCTTCATATATCTTTATCAATTTCCTTCTTTGATAAGTTCTTTAGCACCTTTGTCAATTCAGTTGTATATTGCTTTATACTTCATATTTCATAGACTATTAGACCATATAAGGTAAGTTTGTAAATTTAAAGATGAATCCAATACACAATATATTTACCCATTTTGATTCATATGAGTAAACTCCAACTCATACTTGATACCAAGTCAGTAAATGAATTCAACAAGTTTCTTTTCAAAAATCATGGTCCAACTACTTTATTGCATGTTGTAGATCAATGACTAACATTTAAAGGTTAATTATTTTCCTAGATTTATAAATTAGTGTGCATTTTTGGATTTTATTTTTAAAAACAAAAATAGTAATATGAAATGGAAAGCTAACTCTTTAATTAATATTGATATCAACTACAAAACTTTATGGGTTTCTCTTTTCAAATTTGAAGTTTAACAAGCTAAAAGTATATAGACATATTATGGGATGAAACATTGACAAATTGTTCATCCACATACTTTCAGCATATTGTTTTGCAGGGAGTTTTCTTTTTTCCTTTGCCAAGATAGACACCACCCCAACATGTGCTACATATCACAAATAGGTCAATAGAAAATAATAGTTTCCAAAATCACCAACCATTTTATTCGCTTCTTCCTCAGGTTAGTTCTGCAACACAAGCCACTTAAAACTACGTTCATAGTGCTTAGTACAGACTTAGCAATTGATTAATTCTTGATGAAGTTCTGAATAGGAAAAATAGTTAGATAAATAATCACAATATATATATGTGGTGTTTATTGTGAACTAATCACAATATATTAAATATATTTTTATTGTTTTTATATATTATATTTCTATAAATTTCAATGGTGCTACAAAAAAATTGACTTTTTATGACAGCAAAAATTGTAGGTAAGGAGTCTAAAAACTGTAGTAATAGTCCATAAAACCGTATGATCTTACGCGATTAATTAAGTCGGTTGTATATAGTATCTATACCCACGGGTGAATTTACCGTCGCCATATAAGGTATAGTGACGCTCTTGATTGCTGACATAACCTGTACATTTAGCTACAAAATTTTATCATGGTATAGAGTTTAGCAAACTTATCCAATAGTTTGTTCCATGGGAGATGGTTTGATAGCAAATAATGTTTGTTTCATATAGATGTGTATATTAATTTAGTATTTTATTTACAAAAATAATCAAACTATAAAGAAAATATACAATAAAATAAACACATTTAAGAATCAACATGAAATAAAAGTTCTTCATCATATATATTATAAATTAACAAAACCTCTTACAAGCATATCAAAATAGCTAAACCATGTTAACTTTAGAGTATTTATTAATAATACAAGAATTGTCTTATTGACGAAATAATAGGCATACAAAGTTTTACATAACAATTTAAAAAAAAATTAAATATCCACTTAATTGCCAAAACTTCCTCTTCAACGACAAATTAATTTTAAATCTTCATCTACAAGCAATAAAAAAGAAAATGAATAAATATTGAATTCAACATAAAAAATATTACTCCTAAAAAACAAAAGAAATTAATAATTTTAGTGAGAATTAATTAATAGAAACTAAATGACATTTTCATTATCATTGTTGGTACTGTCTAGATTAGGAAAATTGAAATGGTTAGAAGCACTAGCAGTATAAGAACCAATCACAAAAAATAGAAGATGTTACATATGAAAAATATTAAACCTATGAAGCAACTTGTATTTTACATAAGAAGATTGATCAAATATGATATACTTGTCTTGTATTTTGCATTCTAAGCATGAAGTAACATGGATAAAATTCAGCTTCAATTATCTCCAACAATCTTATATGATACAATATGGATATGCCTAACAAATAAGATACTATTGGCAAGGGATATGATATATATGCATCTAAGAATTGATTACTCTAGTACAAAGGGAGGAATTAAACATAACAACTATTTGTTTCACAAATAGTCACTATTCAATCATAAAAATGTTGACATTGGTGCACACTAAAAATAGAAGTAGATTAAAGAGAATATATATTTAATGCTTGGTTATAAAATAGAAAATCCAAATAACCTAGATGTTTAGTAGTGATTAAGAACAAGTATTACAATTACTATCATTTAAAATTATAATCATGAAATGAAGTGAAAATAAACTTTCTTTAGACAAAATGATATCCCAATATTTTTCTATTACTTCTTATCAAGAAACTATTGTAAATTAGAAGCAAAATAAAAGTACTCACGAAGAAGTTGGAACATACCTCAACCAATGGATTGTAGTTCAACACCTCAATTGCAACTAGAATAGCCCTGATTTCAAAATAACATCGTATATACAACATAATAACCATGAATTTTATTTTAATCATTATAAAATATCAAGATTTTACTTTGAATTCCTATGAAATTTTCTCCTTTTTAAATTCTCTATATGTGATTTTTGTCACCGATCAGATATCAATTGAAGTTGACCAAAGGAAGACGACTTGGAACTACCAATTATAATTGAGTTAGCGATGCCACATGGGCAACTCTGTGTTTTTTAGTTATTATTAGTATTTTGGAATTTTTATGGTACAATTGAAATAATTTAATAATATTAAATTAAATCATCAATAGCATAATAATATATCATCTATGAGTAAATTTGACAATATTTTGAATTTAACATCACCAAAATTTAAAGTTTAAAATTTTTATTCTATTTTATATAATAATTAATATTTATTTAAATTATAATAAAAAAAAATAACTAAATTTCTTCTCTCCTCTCTCATTATCTCTTCGTTGCACAGTCTCTCATCCGTTCTTTACCGTCTTTCTTCTATGTTCTTCTCTGTCTTTCTCCTATGTACTGCATTGTCTATCTGTAATCTCTATTGTTAGTTCATTAAGAATCAAAGATAAACTTAGAAACAATGATGATGTGTGATCGATAACACCAAGACAACACGCAAACATAAATGGATTGAGACTGAGACATTGTGGTGAGAGAGTTTTTCTCACGACAATGGAAAGACGACGAAGGAGAACGATTTTCTTTGAGTATGGAGGGTTTGACAAATATATATAAATGAATTAAAGAAATTTAATGTATTTGGTTTACATTTCTATGTTATTTGACTTACTTATATTTTAAATTAAATATGTTCAATTTGTTATATTTTCAGTTTCCACCTCAACCATATCACTTTAACAATATTAATATTAATATGTCTAGTTATTTTGATAGAAAATGTGGGATATGTAAATAATATTTTAAGTTTTTTTATTACTTAGAAAAATATATTTTTGTTGATAATAAATAGTAAATATTATTAATAAATATTTAATGTTAAAATCTGTTAAATATAATGTATATAACATTAGTTACCTCAACAATAAAATAATTAAATATATTTTTTTTAAAGTTATTGCATTTGAAAAATTAGGATTGAAATCAATTTGGTTGAGTAAATGGAATTCTGAATGGTGGGAGTATTTATTCTCCAGTAAAGTAATTTCTTGTGAGAATTTAAATACAACGAGTAGTAATAACATTGTATGTTTTTTAATATTAAAGAAACAAACATTATTTGTAATTAATTTAAAGGTAATTTATTTCTTATGAAGGTTTGTATATGATTAATTTAAAGGGATAATTATATTATTATTATTAT